>CM071567.1:200198674-200379466 GCA_036426205.1 Ascaphus truei
CACACACACACACACACACACACACACACACACCCACACACCCACACCGTAGCAACAATAAAAAATGCAGTCACTTAAGAAACTTTGCACTCTCCCCCCCACCTCTACACACAGCACACTGCCCTTCTATACACAACACAATACCTCTACACACAACATACACACACAACACCTCTATACACAGCACCTCTATACACACAAACTGCTGCTACACACGCTACATCCATAAATACTGCTGCTGACACTGACACACACACACACACACACTGGAGCTTTATACACACACAGCACCTCTACACAGATATACAACAGCATAGCACACACACACACACATAAACTGCAGCCACAAAGAAACTGCAGACAGCCACTTACTAAACGTTGTTGACTCTCCCCCACCAACCCCCCAATTAAACTGAATCTGCTCAGAAAATCTCAGTCAGCTCGGGAGGGGGAGGAGTCAATCCGTGGCTGATACTTCCTGACCAATCCCCTGCCCTGTCTCAGAGCTGTAACTTCATTCTAACCAATCCCCTGCCCTGTCTCAGCTGTTCTGAAAGCTGATTGGCGGGAAATAAACACATTGAAAACTGCACTTTGCAAGCTGCTAAAATTCCGGGCATTACTGATTGGATAATGCCCGGAATTTTAACCAATCAGAGAGCAGGGTTTTCAATAATGCCCGGAATTTGACTGCTTTAGCCTATAATTATGGTTATAGCCTGCCTATATGTACTAGCCTTTATTTAAAAAATAAATAAATAAAAGAAAAGGCACCATGTTTTGTCTTTCTTCTGATATGTCGCTACTATTGTAGCAATCCCGCCTTACATACCCCCAGATTACTTTTTTGTACAGAATTTTAACTAGGGAAGAGGGGGGGGGGAGGGGACTTCTGGTGCTTAACCACATGGGCAATTGCTTGAGATACAGTTTTTGTTGCCCGTGTCGTAGCCCTACTTTTGAAATTAAAAACCTGGGAAGTAAAATATAAACTTAAAAACATCTTGGGAACCGTGGTGTGCCCAGGTAGTCCAGCCGCAGCGGACCTTCAAATCTGAATCCTGCTATTTTATTTTTTTAAATGATTAAAAAAAAAAAAAAAAAAAAAAAAAGTGGAAAATAGGAAGGATTGCTGCTTTAAATTAAAAATCGCAACCTTTTACACACACCCTAATATGATTATCAAATCGTCCTCATCAAAAGCAGTCATAAATGACATCATGGAATGTTACAATTGTATAGCTGAGGGATACAGGACACTGAACATGGCCACTCGCGTACAAAGGAAACCATGAAGTCTATTATTTGATATAATGTAATTATTTTATTAATATTTGTATAAAGCAACCACAATTATGACCTTACATTCAAATAACAGTTTCTTAGCTGCGGTACAGCCTGCCGCCTTTGAAGGTTATGTAAAAGAGCATTTTTGTTGTATACAGTACATTTGGTCACACCCAATAGCACCCTTTTGACATATGCATAATATATGTGGGTGTACTCGTATCGGATGTGGCATTCAGAGCTTGCAGGGATTCTGTGTTACTTAAAGTAGCACCACCACCAATTTGATTTTTCTTTATTTTGTAAAATGTATAACAATAATTTAGCAAAGATAGGAAGCGCTCTAACATAAATAAAGTCCAAACTTTTAGAGATATGTTGATGTGGTGCAGCTTGAAAAGTTGAATTGTTCCCAATTCCCAGCAGCAGCAAAAATGTTTACAATGTTCACAATGTTCAGCGCTCCTCGTAATATGGAAAAGATGCGAGAAAGAAAAAGAGCAATATAGCCCCCCCCCCCACCCAATTCAACTGAATCTGCCCAGAATATCTGTCAACTAGGGAGGGGGAGGTGTCAACCCGTCGCTGATACTTCACGGCCAATCCCCTGCCCTGTCTCAGAGCTGTTACTTCATTCTAACCAATCCCCTGCCCTATCTCAGCTGTTATGAAAGTTGATTGGCTGGAAATAAACACATTGAAAACTGCACTTTGCAAGCTACCAAAATTCCAAGCATTACTGAATGGATAATGCCTGGAATTTTAACCAATCAGAGAGCAGGGTTTTCAATAATGCCCGGAATTTTACTGCTTTAGCCTATAATTAAGTAATAATCCCCTCAGAACAGGGCATTACTGGCCAATAATGCCCTGGCTGGAAGCCACTCCCACTCCCTCCCATTCCTACTCCCACTCCCTCCCATTCCCACTCCCTCCCATTCCCACTCCCTCCCACTCCCTCCCATTCCCACTCCCTCCCAAGACTCCTCCCCAGACTTTTTACGACACCGAATATACAGTACATTGGTGCAAATTGGTGAATACTTGGAGTGAAATTTAGAAAAAATGACAATAACAGTCAGGTCATTTATAAATAACATTCTTACTCACCAACGATTCTCGCGCGCGTCGCACTTTTCACCATTGTGTCCAGTGTTTTTGGACAAGCCACCTGGCAACCCTACTTATGAGATGTCATTGGATGATGTGTCACTGGGGTTTGTGTTTGCCTTCCTCTGGATCTGTATACTGTAAGTATGGATATAGGACAAAGTATCTGTCTAAATTTGGCATAGGTTGAACTTGACGGACATCTGTCTATTTTCATCCTCATCTACTATGTAACTATGTAACTATGTAACTATGTAACTATGTAACTATGTAACTATGCAATTTGTAACTATATATATTTTATAGGTGTGAGTGAGCTCCATTGAACTTGCCACTTTCACTCTCGCCCTGCGTAGGGCGGCCTCTTAAACCTGTTATTGGACAATATCTACATGTGATTGGATTTGTAATTGCGTATATCCTGTGCCCCGAAGTAGCGCGGGAATATGGAATCGTACTCGGTTAGAAGCCACACATTTGAATGTCAATCAAATATTCTATACATGTGCTATCTGCCCTGTAACTGTCAATGGTTTGGGTAATGCCAAGGGCAGGTACTTCTTTATTTATATAGCGCCATCTATGTATATAGCGCGTCTCAGCAGTAATACCCGTGACATAATAATATAACACAGAATGGGAGTAAGTGCTTCAGGCATAAAAGGAAAAAGGAGTCCCTGCCCCGAAGAGCTTACAATCTAAGTGGGGAGAACGTACAGAGGCTGAAGGAGGGCGTTCTGGTGAGGGCGTCTGCAGGGGGCCACTGTCGATGTATGAGGTTATAGTATCAGCCACGGAGCTACTCATATGCTTCGTTACAGAGATGTGTTTGAATTTTTTTCCCTAAAGGTGGACAGAGAGGGTGCTAGTCGGATATTGAGGGGAAAGGCATTCCAGAGGTGCGGGGCAGTCAGTGAGAAAGGTTTTAGGTGGGAGAGGGTTTTAGATACAAAAGGGGTAGAGAGAAGACATCCTTGAGCAGAATGCACGAGTCGGGATGGTGCATAGTGAGATATTAGGGTGAGATGTAAGGAGGGGCAGAGGAGTGTGCTACCCGTATGCTTTGTTACCGAGGTGTGTTTTTAAGAAAGGTCCTAGAGGTGGAGAGAGCGGGTGCCAGTCTGATATTGAGGGGAAGGGCATTGCAGAGGTGTGGGGCAGTCAGTGAGAGAGGTTTTAGACGGGAGACTTTTTGTAAAAATGACAAAGTTGACAATGCACACACACACACACACACACACACACACACACACACACACACACACATACATACATACACACACACACACACACACACACACACACACACACACACACACACACACACACACACACACACACACACACACACACACACACACACACACACACACACACACACACACACACTGTTGCTACACACACATGCTACACCCAAAAACAATGCTACTGACACACACAAACACTGGAGCTCTATACACACACACACAGCACCTCTACACAGATATACAACACAGCACACACACACTGCTACTGACACACTCACACACAAACTGCAGCCACAAAGAAACTACAGACAGCCACTAACTTCTTTGCAGGACCCCACCCCCCCCCAAATCAACTGAATCTGCTCAGAAAATCTGTCAGCTCGGGAGGGGGAGGAGTCAACCCGTGGCTGATACATCCTGACCAATCCCCTGTCCTGTCTCAGAGCTTTTACTTCATGCAAACCAATTCCCTGCCCTGTCTCAGCTGTTCTGAAAGCTGATTGGCTGGAAATTAACACACTGAAAACTGCACTTTGCAAGCTACAAAAATTCCGGGCATTACTAATTGGATAATGCCTGGAATTTTAACCAATCAGAGAGCAGGGTTTTCAATAATGCCCTGAATTTTACTGCTTTAGCCTATAATAGTCAATAATACCCTGGCTGGAAGAGTTGAAGGCGCAAAGTGAAGCCGAGGGACTTGAAACCCAGTCGTGGCATTATTGGCCAGTAAAGCTCTGTTCTGAGGTGATTATTACTGTTATAGGTTAAATGTAGGCTTAAAAAAGATAGACACTTTGCTAGTCATTGATTTTTATCAATATTAAATTCTACATTTTCTAATGGTTTTACTGAACTTGAATTGCAAATACACTGCAGCCCGTGTGTGTATTGTATTGTATGTCTTTATTTATATCGAACTATTAATGTACATAGCGCTTCACAGTAGGAATACACGGGGTAAACAAATAAATAACAGATACTATAAATAACAGGTCATGGGAATAAGTGCTTCAGACATAAAAATAACATTAAGCCAGAGGAGTCCCTGCTCCAAGGAGCTTACAATCTAATTGGTAGGTAGGGAGAACTTACAGAGACAGCAGGAGGGTATTCTGGTAAGTGCATCTGCAGGGGGCCAAGCTTTATGTATCATGTGTCTAGTGTTATCCACAGTGCTATTCATATGCTTCTTTAAGCAAGTGTGTCTTAAGGTGGGTCTTAAAGGTAGATAGAGCGGATTCTAGTCGGGTATTGAGGGGAAAGACATTCCAGAGGTGCGGGGCAGTCAGCGAAAAAGGTTAAATGTGGGAGAGGGCTTTAGATACAAAGGGGGTAGAAAGAAGAGATCCTTGAGAAGAACGCAAGAGTCGGATGGTGCATAGCGAGACATTAGGGCTGAGATGCAAGGAGGGGCAGAAGAGTGTAAAGCTTTAAAAGTGAGGAGAAGAATTGAGTGTGAGATGCGGGATTTGATCGGAAGCCAGGAGAGGGATTTCAGGAGGGAAGACGCGGAGACAGATTTAGGAAAGAGCAGAGTGATTCTGGCAGAAGCGTTAAGGATAGATTGTAAGGGAGACAGGTGAGAGGCAGAAAGGCCGGACGGCAGGAGGTTACAGTAATCAAGATGGGAGAGAATGAGGGCAGAGTTTTAGCAGTCGTGCAACAGAGGAATGGGTGTATCTTTGTGATATGATGGAGGAAAAAGCAACAGGTTTTAGAAACGTTTTGATAGTGAAAGGAGAATGTGAGAGAGAAGTCAAGTGTGACCCCTAAGCAGCGTGCTTGGGCTACCGGGTGAATGATCGTACTTCCTACAGTAATGTGGAAGGAGGTAGTAGGGCCAAGTTTGGGAGGAAGTATAAGGAGCTCTGTTTTTGCCATGTTGAGTTGAAGGCGGTGGAGGGCCATCCAGGATGATATAGCAGAGAGACATTCAGAAACTTTGGTTTGTACAGCAGGTGAAAGGTTGGGGGTTGAAAAGTAAATTTGTGTGTCATCAGAATAGAGGTGATATTTAAACCCAAGAGATGTTATTAGGTCACCTAGAGAGATTGTGTACAGAGAAAAGAGAAGAGGTCCCAGGACAGAGCCCTGGGGTACCCCCACAGAGAGATCAATAGAGGAGGAGGTGTTAGCAGAAGAGACACTGAAAGTACGATGGGAGAGGTAAGAGGAGATCAAGGATAGAGATTTGTTCCGAATACCAAGGGTATGGAGGATGTGAAGGAGAAGAGGGTGGTCCACGGTGTCAAATGCTGCAGTGAGGTCGAGCAATATGAGCAGAGTGTAGTGATCTCTGTCCTTGGCAGCATGGAGGTCATCAGTTATTTTAGTGAGGGCTGTTTCCATGGAGTGAGCATTGCGGAAGCCAGATTGTAGAGGGTCTAGGAGAGAATAGGTGTTGAGAAAATGGAGCAAACGAGAGAATACAAGACATTCAAGGAGTTTAGCGGCAAAAAGGTGGAGGGAGACAGGTCGATAGTTTGAAAGACATGTAGGGTCAAGTTTGCTGTTTTTGAGTAATGGTATGACTGTTGCATGTTTGAAGGAGGAGGGAAAGGTACCAAAGTAGAGGGAGGAGTTAAAAATGTGTGTGAGCATGGGGATTATAGTAGGACCAAGAGGTTTTAGGAGATTGGAGGGAATGGGGTCAAGAGAGCAAGTGGTATTGGGAGAAGAGGAGATCAACAATGACACATTCTACTCTGAGACAGAGGAAAAAGAGTCAAGGAAGGCAGGAGCAGAGTTAGGAAGAAGTGTAGGATGGGAGGAAGAAAAAGAGGGGATGTTCTGGCATATGGATTCCACCTTTTCCTTGAAATAGTCAGCAAAGTCCTGAGCTGAGATGGAGGAAGAAGAGGCAGCTGAGGGTGGTTTGAGTAGAGAGTCAAAGACAGAGAAGAGTCGGCGTGGGTAAGACTTGTGCTCGTTGATTAGAGAAGAAAAGTAGGCTTGTTTAGCTTGCGAGAGGGCAGAGTTGAAACAGGGTAGCATAAATTGTAGTGAAGGCGTTCAGAGGAACGAGTGGAGGAATGCAGCATGCGTGTATGGGAATTTAGCCAGGGTCTGGGGTTAGAAGGGCGAGGACAGCAGAAAGAATGCGGAGCATGTAGATCAAGAGAGGAGGATAAGGCAGAGTTGTAGTTCCTGACCAGGTTGTCAGGGTCTGTAGCAGAGCTGAGAGAGGAGAGGGTGGAGCGTAAAGTGGACTCAAAGTCTGGTAGGTTAATAGAGCGCAGGTTTCTACAGAACCGAGAGGTAGATGGAGGTGGAGAAGGGGAGAAGCGAGATAGAGAGAATGAGATGAAGTGATGGTCAGAGAGAGGAAAAGGGGAAATTGCGAACCGGCGCGCAGGAAATTTTCAGTGAAGTTTTTGTGTGTTTGTTTATTGTTTACTATATCTACAATATCTATATTATCTATATCTCCTCGCGCTCTCCTCTCTCTTCTCTCTCGCTCTCCTCTCTCTCCTCTCCTCTACTTCTCTCATCTATCTCTATGTGTCTTTGCATGCAGCTGATTGTGACAGATCTAATACAGAGTATTCTTCCTAGTATTGTCCAGGAGCAGAGGACGCGGAGATACTGAGAGGCATAGCGATTTGGCACCAGGTCGTGACAGGAGTTGGTTGTGGCTACGAGCTGATCAGGTGAACCCTGCTTATCTTGAACTCCCCCACCCCCGTTGATGTCTTCACACAGAGATTTCTCTCCTACGTATGGTTGCTTTTTTTAATCCTGTAAGTGCATTTCCTTTGAGCTGTGGATTTTAATAAATGTACTCATTTGTTTAAACAGTTACATGCTATGAAGCTTGCGCTTCTGTTAGTTTTTTGTTCTTAGATTCCTAGTGGTTGGCTATACCACTTATATCTGAAGCTGCATTACACTCCCTGGATCTTCTTTGGGACTTTCATCTCTCTGGATTTTCTCATCAAGTGGAACATTATTTTGGACTTATCCTTTATCACTGGTCACATTATGGTTTGTTGTAATATATAGTTCAGTTTAATATTCACTATTTCTAATTACGTAATCACATTGGTTATAATTTATTATATTTTTTATTTAATCATCACTAATTTCCACCTTAGCGCTACATAATTTTTGTGTTGTTTTTTTTTGTTTAATATATATTTATATATTAATATTATATATATATATATATAAAAAAATATATATATATATATAGTTTTTATTATATATATATAATATTATATATATATTATATTATATGTGTGTGTGTGTGTGTGTACATAAACAAACTCTGCATCCCTCCCTCTATACACACAGACACACTCTGCAGCCCTCCTCTGTACATGCACAGAAACTGCAGCCTCAAGCCGAAACTCACCCCCCCACCCCCACAACACCACACACAACACAACACACATCCACACATTGTCCCCACCACTTATCACCACACACACATCACCCACCAAATACACCTACACATCTGCTGCTCCGCTCTATAAGACACTATCTGGCAGCCCCCCTCTATAGACACACTGCAGCCTCCTGCGCATACACAGACATTCTGCAGCTCCCCTCTATAAACAGACACTCTGCAGCTGCCCCCTCTATATACAGACACCCTGCAGCCCCCCCCCCTCCACTCACACAGCACGCTGCAGCTCCCTTATGAACACACAGACGCACACTACATACAGTATACTTACCCACAAAATGCACACTACAGACACACACCCACAAGACACACACCATCCTCAGTGTTATCCTGTGCAGAGCTCTCTGCAGGCAAGGTGGGGGAAGAGTCAGTGCCTTGATGGCGCCTCCTGTCCTATCACCTCCCCCGTGAAATTCAATAATGCCCAGAATTTTACACAGTTTAGCCTAGAATTCATGTTATCATAGTTTTGTAACTTTTTTTTTTTAAATAAGAATAAAAACACCAGTGCATTGTTTAAGGTTTACATATTTAAATGTTTAATGGAATAATTTATCAATTGTATTGCACAGTCATTTTTTTTTTCAGATTACAGAAAAACAGAAAGGAAACATTCTTAAAAAAATGTCAACAAAATCAGAATAGACAGCACAGTGCCTTCCTCTTAACTGACACATGATTAACATAAAATATTTGGTACAGTTTCAAAACAATGTGCTGTCTTCTGGTCCAAGTGCATGGTCCTCGGTATTTTAAATTATTATATAAAATTTCTCTCAGAGGGATAAATAAACACTTAATTTGTTATTAAAGTCCCTGCAATGAAAATATATCTGTACACCAATGTCAAAAAAGAATATTTTCCTTGTTGATAATGTAAAACTGCAATTTGGCAGCATTGTTCTTAAACACATTAATTGTTTGGAAACTGGAGCTTATTACATTTTAATGATACTTAATTAAATACATTAGTGCAAAGCGTCTTGTGTCCAGATGTTGGTTTTAAACTGATAATGCTGGAAACAATGAACAGGTCTGATAGCTTTATAGATGGAGCCTTCGGTACTTGACGAATTCCTCTGGACCTTAAAAAGAAAGAAAGAAAATCATTATGCTAAGAAAGGGTCATGCTTTTATTGATGTCAGGAAACAAACCCCAACAGGATAGTGAGTATTAATATATTCTACTCATAATCAGTTCTGCTACTAAAAACATAATACTCTATCAAAAGCAACATAATTTATGTAAAATGAAAGTGGGGCATTTACCCAGTTATTTCCCCCTTTGTTGTCAAAGGAAGCGGGCATTGATATTTTTGACCATCCAACAACTGTTATAAGGTTGCATGAATCCAATTGCATCAACTCAATTGCACACAGCCAGGGATTACCAGGCTGGGATTACCAGGGGTAACTGACCACTGAAGTTGATGATTAGGGTTGCCAGGTGTCCGGTATTGTACAATGTATTTGGACAATGTGTCCAGTAAAACAAATTGAGGTAATACTGGTCATGTAAGTGTCCTGTATTACCTCTCTGGACTTAGTGACCTGATCTGCTTGAGGGTGTGGGTTTCAACAAACAGGGCTTTTTCTAGGGGACTGGGCATTTTTCTCCATCCTGAATAGCTTCTGCTGGGTAATGCTACGTCTCCACTAGCGCTGAGCAGGTGGCGCTTGCGGCGGTTACTTACATATATAGATATATGTAGGTCCCCACTCAAGCTGTGCGCGGGCACACATGCTCACCCGCGCTCGGGTAAATAATTTTTTTTAGACTTTCCAGCGCGCTCAATGAACCCCCCTCGTGCGTGCGTAAAAACAGGACACCCGGTGCTCATGCTTGGAGCGGTCTCCAAGCATGAGCGCGCTCAGCGCCAGCGGGGACTCAGCCTAATGCAGCAAATCAGGAAGAGGTGTCAGGAGCTTAGCGGTGGAGCCAAGGTGGAGGAAATAGTGTGGAGAAGAGCGAGGCTGAGTCTCTGTGATTCTCAGTGTGTGAGTCTGTCTCTGTGTATTTGGTCTGTTTTGTGTGTATTTCTGTCTGTTCGGGGCTGGGGGATAGAGAAAATGAGAAGGATGGGGGGTGAGAAAATGAGAGGGATGTGGAAGAGAGAAAATGAGAGGGATGGGGGAGATTAAATGAGAGGGATGGGGGAGAGAAAATTAAAGGGATGGGGGGAGATAAAATGAGAGGGATGGGGGAGAGAAAATTAAAGGGATGGGGGGAGAGAAAATGAGAGGGATGGGGAGAGAAAATGAGAGGGATGGAGGAGAGAGAATGTGAGGGATGGGGACAGAAAATGAGAGGAATGGGTGGGAGAATAAATTAGAGGGATGGGGGGAGAGAAAATGAGAGGGATGGGGGAGAGAAAATGAGAGGGATGGAGGGAGAGAGAAAATGAGAGGGATGGGGATGAGAGAAAATGAGAGGAATGGGGAGAGAGAAAATGAAAGCGATGGGGGAGAAAATGAGAGGAATGGGGGTGAGAGAAAATGAGAGGAATGGGTGGTAGAATAAATTAGAGGGATGGGGGGAGAGAAAATGAGAGGGGTGGGGGTGAGAGAAAATGAGAGGAATGGGGGGAGAGAAAATGAGAGAGATGGGGGAGAATAAATGAGAGGAATTGGGGGAGAGAAAATGAGAGGGATGGGGATGAGAGAAAATGAAAGCGATGTGGGAGAAAATGAGATGGATGGGGAGAGAAATTGAGAGGGATGGGGGAGAGAAACTGAGAGGGATGGGGAGAGAGAAAATGAGAGGGATGTGTGTGGAGAGAAATTGAGAGGGATGGGGGAAAGAAAATGAGAGGAATGGAGGTGAGAGAAAATGAGAGGAATGGGGGGAGAATACATTAGAGGGATGGGGGGAGAGAAAATGAGAGGGATGGGGGGAGAATAAATTAGAGGAATGGGGGGAGAGAAAATGAGAGGGATGGGGATGAGAGAAAATGAGAGGGATGGGGATGAGAGAAAAAGAGAGGGATGGTGGGGAGAGAAAATGAGAGGGATGGGAGTAGAGAGAGAAAATGACATGGTTGGGGTGGGTGAGAAAATGACAGTGTTGGGTGGAGAGAATGAGAGGTGTGTGGGAGGGATGAGAGGATGAGGGAATGCGGGATTATAAAGGATTACGGAGGGTCATAGAGGTTGAGCGGACGTGGGAGTTGAGTATGACTGCAGATATCTTATTCATACAGTAAATGGTCTGACCGTTACGTAATTTTTTCTAAATTTCTCTCCAAGTATGCACCAATTTGCACCATTCCATATTCTCCTACCCAGATTTTTTTTTGCTTTAGAGAATATCATATATTGCCAATTGGTGCATACTTGGAGATACATTTTTGACAAAAAATTACGTAATGGTCATATCATTTATATACCGACTATAAGGTGTCTTCAGGTGCTAGATATTACAGTTCATCTAGTGCAATTTAAGAGCATTTCTTTGATAAGAGGGTTATGTGTGTTCATATCAATGTACATAAAAAAATTGCATTTATTTGCATAGGACATTATGAATCGACACTTTTATGGTGTGTGCTGAAAACCTGCATTAAAATGAATGAAAAGAAATGCTGTGCTTTTTCTGATGACCTCAGTTCATAAAAAGACAACCTCTGAATCATTTCAAGTTGAATGACTGTGCAGTGTTAACGTACTACTGTACACTACTAATTTTTAAGAGACTGGGAGTTACAAAATCAATACAATTTTTACTGCAATTGTTGCGCAGAAATTCTGTTATAAAGCCTGTTTATTTTGTTAGAACTGACAACGGCACAGATTTGATGTCACATTATAAAGCATAACATTACAATACATTAGCTAGACAGATGTACAATGTAATCAAGCCCTGCATTCCATGACTTAAATAAGCAAATGTGCTACAAATAATTAGCAGCCAGCTTTTTGTTTTATAAAAGATTTACTTAGCCAGACACAATTTTACATTGAAATGGACATCAAAAAGCATTTCCAATGTTTAACACACCCTCATGCCCTATGAAAGTATTTTTGTGAGATTTTGCACTCAGAGGCTAGTAAATGAGCAGATGTTAAGCTGGAACATTTTGCACTTGTTTTTCCTTGTAGTAAATTAGTACAGTATGGGGCGGGCATTCTATTGCCATAACCAAACCATTAAAAATTCATAAATTAGATTCAATTTAGATATGTAGTTCCAGGTAAAAAGTGGTATATCACAGGGTTTTTTACTTTAGCATTTGGCAAGAAAAAAAAACAATTTTGTGATGCATTCCAGAATGTTAAAAGGGCAATGAATATAATCAGCAGTTCACTTTTATTTCACACTCCACAGTCAAAGAAAGGGAAACTTCCAATCAGAGGTTCCCAACTCCAGTCCTCAAGGACTGTCAACAGTGCAGGCTTTAAGGATATCCTCCCATTGGCACAGATGGCCCAGTCATTTTGACTGAACCACCTGTGCTCAAGCAGGGGGTATCCTTAAAACCTGGACTGTTAGTGGTCCTTGAGGACTGGAGTTGAGAACCACTGAACTAGAATGTATCATTTCCATTTGTGTAGTTTTTTTAAACAAAATGTTAATGGGCTGTGTGATTAAATGGATAATTTATACAGTAATTTCTAACGAGAATTTAGAAAGAGCAAAAACACATTGAGTGATACAGTATATTTCAACGTGTCTCAGTTAAGCTAGAAAACCCAGAACTGCAGGTCTTTCAAAGGTCCACGAAAACTTTGTTCCAATAAGTTTTGCTTGTAGGTTAAAATAAGAGGTCTGTATCTATAACAAGCACATAATTAACCTATTTCTAATCTGTCCTATTAAATCACTTAACTAGTTAAGGAAAAACTTCAAAACCTACATAAAAAAATGTTGTGCTTGTCAAAAGCAACATTTTCAAAAAATCCCTTCTAGTGATCTTGTATGTATGTATGTATGTATGTACAGTATGTATGTACAGTATGTATGTATGTACAGTATGTATGTAAAGTATGTATGTGTGTACAGTATGTATGCTAAAGTAAATACACATCCAACCAATACTCTATGGTAGTGCTCCTATGTAGACCTACAGTATACATCTACTGTATATAAAACCCAACACTCATAGAGAAACAGGGGCAAAAAGAAGTCTTCCACCTAAAGCCCACAAGGATGTTTAAAAAATACAAACAAACTTTATTGCAAAATATTTAATAACACACCTCAAAGTATACAATAACACTAACAATGGAGTAGAGTAGAGAGCTAGAATATCCCTGCAAAATACATAGTAATAATTATAACAAAAGTACCCAGGTACTGGTGGTATTAAGGTTCTTCTCTTATTGGGAAAAAAGGAATCTCATTATCAGCAGTTAGTAATCAGTCCTATTACATTAAGTAATATGAGTTTGAATTTTGTGTTATCATTATTTTAAGAGACATTTTTGTTACCTGGAGAGATATCTAAAAATAATCACAATGTACTGAAACAGTCAAGCTATAGTACAGATGTAGATAAACGTTTTTACAATCCGTAATTTGAATAAGATGAACGTGTGAAGGGGGCGGGGCTATGATTTCATCAATGGGAGCACACCACGGATTGCAAAAACGTTGGCTAAATCTGCATTGTAGCTTGACGGTTGCAGCACACTGCTTATTTTTATATTTCTCTCCAGGTAACACAAATGTGTACTTGGTAGGCAAGGAACATGTACTGTATAAAAAAAAATAGAGAATACTTTTGCTCTGCACATGTGAAAGAGGTTTAGTACAGTACGAAGAATAAAAATAGCTATTCTACGTGATTTCCCACTTGAAGTTTTTGATTTGAGGCAACCAAGGAGAAAAGAGACCATTTGGAAAGTGAGAAAATTGAGAAAAGCTTTTTGATACAGCAGACAAAAGCTCCAAGGAATCCACGTAATAATAGATAGGTAGCCACGACTGACGTCCCAGAATTCTTGGTAGCTTAACCACTGTATGAAGGGTGAATGAAGCAGGTTTGGAAACACGTGGAAGACATGCAAAGACACTCATAGGTATTCTATATTTGCAGAGACATTTTTGAAAACCGAAGTACTGAAAGAGCAGTACCATAAAATATTGTGGTTATTTACTATATTCAATTATTGTATTTTTAATATGCAAAGAAGTAAAAAAGCAAAACGACAAAGACCATTACAGTTTTTCAGACAAGAAATTATACTACAATAAAGGAAAATAAATGTAGTAAAAGATTAAATAAAGGATTATTCACTTTCACTTGCATGGCATACCAATGTACTGTAGGGTGGCTTTAAATTAATTTCTGTTGGTTTGTATGTAGAACGTTTACCATAACACATGAAACTGGATTGCATAAAGCAAACACAAATGTAAAAAAAATAAAATAAAGTTATCTGAAAGACATGTTGATCGAGGGAATCCCTCAGCCATCATGTAGTGAATATATACATTTTTCACTACAGGATAATCTCTACAAAAGGGGCAACAATAATGTCAATCATTCCTTTAGAGAAAACCCTGTCTTTGAAATGTATCATTTATAGTCAGTCAGTCTCATGTCTTTTGAAGTGTCAAATATATAATAGATGGTATAGCTTAGGCCCTTAGCCTTAGGTAAAGTTTCTACATACAATTTAGGATATTTTCACTCGGTGGATTTTCTAGAAAACCTAAACACAGCAAGTAGTCCCCAAGAAGCAGATCGAAAGTTCAAGGGTGCAAGTGCAAATCAATATGTTCAGAAGTAGCTGGTCACACTGGCTCATTAAAATGGTAGTTTTTTTTATTGAATCGGGTCCGAAGTTTCATGGTCTCAGAGCATGTTGACTATTGGGAACTCAAACTAGGCCTAAGCATCTGACAGGTCATGGCAGAACCAACTTGAACTATGTTAAAGGACAGTACAGTACCACATAGCGAGTCAAAAAAAGACATTAAACAATTTATCAGTATAATTTGTTTCCTTGAAAGATTCAATTTTCCTAAAACAACTTTACATATTTATAATCTGGGAAAATTAATGTTTTCCTTTTCATCAGGTCTGCTGAAACAATTGATCGGTAAAACTGAGGATTCACAAACGGTCGTTTCACCAAAAGACAGTAGATTACAGGCATACCCCGCATTAACGTACGCAATGGGACCGGAGCATGTATGTAAAGCGAAAATGTACTTAAAGTGAAGCACTCCCTTTTTCCACTTATTGATGCATGTACTGTACAGCAATCATCATATATGTGCATAACTGATGTAAATAACGCATTTGTAACAGGCTCTATAGTCTCCCCGCTTGCACACAGCTTCGGTACAGGTAGGGAGCCAGTATTGCTGTTCAGGACGTGCTGACAGGCGCATGCGTGAGCTGCCGTTTGCCTATTGGGCGATATGTACTTACTCGCGAGTGTACTTAAAGTGAGTGTACTTAAAGCGGGGTATGCCTGTAATGTTGCAAAAACCCTCCACAATTTTTTTTTAATACTTAGACTTGTCTAAACATGCCACTATCCTTACTTTACTTTGGTGCTGGGAGGGGCTGTCCCATTAACTGATAAAATAGATGGTATGTATTAATTGTATAGAGCGCCACCCATGTACATAGCACTTCACAGCAGTAATAGATGCAATAAAATAATGCATCATGGGAAAAAGGGCTTCAAACATAAAAGTAAGCATTAGGAAAAGGAGTCTCTGCACTGAAGAGTTTACAATCTAAATTATGTACAGTAAGTAAATAAATGCTATTCTGCTCTTGTTCTTTGCTCTTCTGTCAACCAATTTCCACCAAACCTGATTTTCTTGGAATCAGATTGACAATATTGTTCATCTGTAAACAAACCTAACCCAGAGAATGTGTAGTCAGTGTAGATCTTTTCAACCTGTACCTTCCAAATAACTTTACATGTTACCATTGATATACAGTACCTTTTCAAAATTGATTTGCAGGTCCACATCAACTCAGTCATCAAAGATGCTGATGTGAGCCATAACTACCAGCTGTTGTGTACAGGAAACATGGCAAATAGTGAAAGTATAGTATTTTCTTGCACAACAGCAAACTAGTGCCTGTGACTGTTAAAGTAATTAAAACTTAGTGACTGATTAATTTATATTTTTAAAAAATGCTTACAGTTGACGGTTTCTAAATCAATTTTAGTTCACTGTATGAACACAGTCAATTAAATTGGTTATATGCGATAGTATTGTGTGATCTTACAACCAAATGATATGTTACCCACATCACCGTATCATGATATCACTTAGCATAGCAAAAATAAAAAGATAACAATGAAAATACGAGAAAATAGCAACTGAAATAATTATTGTCGTGCATTAGCTTTAGTAGTGCATACTGATTGATTGACATTCATTGCCTCACTATTATTCTTACGAGTTTTATTATACTTTGAGAAGGCAATCGCTACTAACTGTTTCATATTTGTACAATAGTTAGACATAACCAGTACTAAGAAGATAGCCCCATACTTATTTTAGGAATATAGCACACTAGATGTTCTATAATATACAGATTAATATAAACATATATCTCATCACAATTTACTTAATTGGTTTGCACTCAAAACGCTGATGGCCTTTGTCAAAAGGTAAACCAATCAATGATCTTGCCGAGAGGCAAATGTTACAGCAGCCAACATTTTAATTAAACCTATCCTCCAAGAATGTAAGTCACAGCAAAAGATTACTGATCTATTGCAAGGATGTTTCTACAATATAGGAAAGCAATTTAAATGAATCAGCTTCAAATAAACATTGGTTTTGTTCAATTACCCAATGATTGAGTAGGTATGTACAGGAGAAGCATGGCCTGAAGCTACTGCAGCTACTACGCCTCTTGATTCCAAGAAAAAAAACATGCCCAAATTTATTTTCAGAATGTTTTCTTAAATTTAGATAGAAGAACCTGATTATATTTACCCAATATAAACACTTAAGGGGTGTCCATTCAACGGTGACAGTGCACTGCTCTGCAGTATCACAGTTTAGTGAATGACCGCCATAATAATATAATTGTATGGGATAGAAAAAAAGCACTAGGCAGAATGAGTTTTGTTCACTTCCCAGTGTCAGCTCTTTGTGACCTTCAAGTCATTTCACGATCTTGTGCCTTTGTCACCAAAAATGACTTGCTCTACAGGGCAAGGTTTTGTGCCACAAAAATGAACTGTACACGTGAGATGTAGACTACCAACACTATATAAAATGAAAAGTAGTTTTTACTCTTCCCCTAATGGTATGCTATTTTGTCATAAATGTAAATGGTAAATAGAAGACCAATGTGTTGAAATCACAAATCAGATCCTTTTGCAGCTGTAATCTGAAGTACTCCACACAGCTCCTAATGCAGAGCTCCCAAATGAGAGCTCAAAGACTAAAAAAAAAAAGGAGAAACAACGCACCAGGGATTCATAAATACAGTTTATTAGGTAAATTACCAAAACAAAAAAAAGCAATTAATATGTCCCAATAGAACACAGTAGGAGCAATATGGTAATACAAGGTACAATGGCTATACATATAACATGAGACTACTTTCCCATATTGCAGATCAAATGCTGATAATAATCACATAGGAGGTATAGCTGATGGAGGTGTACCCATCCAGAAGGCTAGGTTGCATTAGGAATGCACACAAGCTACTTCCATGTGCTGGACGCCTTTACTGAAAGGTATAACCAGTGCAAATGTGTACTTACAATATATTTGTGTTGTAGGGCCAAGGAATAGGAAACCAGGGAAGGAAGACAGGCGGCAATCGGAGATGTGCTGTCCGGACCGCAATCACCACCTGCAATCTGTTCCCTCTCTATTCCTGACCGGCAAATGAAGCTGCAGCTGCTCGTGCATTACTTCTAGTGACCTCAATGCATTCTGCGCGTCGGTGCTTCATCAGGGGCACGCAAGAGGTTACGCTCACTTACTTGAATGATTTGCTAACCAATCAGATACCTCCTAAGCTACCGGCACTATAACTTAATTTAGAAAAACATTGTTCTAATCTGTCCAGCTGATGTGCATTCATGAATGTTGGCAGATAAATAGTTAGCTATACTTCCTGTGTGATTATTATCAGCATTAGAGGTGCAACATAAGAAAATAGTCTCATGTATGTGTATATCCATTGTACCTTTTAATTACCTTATTGCTTCTACTGTGTACTATTGGGACATATTTTTCCCTTTTTCTTTGTTTTGGAAATGTACCTAATAAACTGCATTTATTAATACAAGCTATTGATCCCTGGTGTGCTGTTTTCCACTTTTTGCAATTGGTAAATAGCACAATTTTTTCCAACAATAGTTATCTTAGAATGAGTCAAGTGGCTTCTTGGAGGCTTCTAGTTATCTATTTTCAGTGTACATTCAGTACTGACAATAAGCCATTGATATGAAGGTACATATAAGAGCTATTAAGACGAAGTCTGCAGTAATAAAAAAGCACTCAAAATAACAGTTTATTTAATATCTTATACACTAGCGCAAAACACTGCTAATACTTGACTTGTGTATTGAACGTCTCTGTAGTGCATGTTGTCATCATTTCAGGAAATAGTCCTGGCACTAACACTATCCGCCTCATTTTAACCAGTTTGTTGATGTATCATCTAGAAACAGGCTAACAATTAGCCTACTGTTTGGGTCGATCTACTGTACAAACTTTTCTCATTTTATTAATTTACATTTTGTAGTGATCTTATAAATAATACAACAATCTAACAAATGAACCAAAAGATCAAGATGCCAAATCACATATTATGACGTAATACAAATATAAAAATTTATGACAATAGTAAAAATAATAACATTTAAAAAATGTAAGAAATTAGTAATTGAAAGCTCTATTTTACCACTATCTGTTTTTTTTTAAATTGCATTCTTTTGAATTTGGTTGCAGAACAGTTTTCCTTTTCAGCTAAAAGTTACATGGGTCAGCTTTTCATATTTTCCCATATACGACTAAGCCAGTGAGCTACTGAAAATATTTTATTGAAATTTCAGTAAAAGATCTAGAGCAAAGATTCTTTGATATAGACTTTTGGGTGGAATTTACAAAAGAGAGATATAAATCAGTTAAAAAGAAGATGCAAAAGATTTAATTAAGGTATGGACTGTCCAACTATAGCTTTGAAAACTCATATCTCATCTGCTGATGTACTCTGAAGTTTACAATGCTCTTTAAACTGTAATTGGTCCATAACAAAGGTATAACAACCTACTGTATAACAAATCTATTCTGGGACTAATTTGGCTACTAGATACATGAATGACTGAAGATTCTAATTTTATTGAACCCAACTGCAAGTGAAGATATTTCATCCCAATTCTTATTCTGAAAGACATCCGATATGTCTGGATCTGAAAAGATCACTGAAATCCCAAGCCTGCCTTGTTTAATGGAAATGAATGGGTTTTAAACAAATGTATATAAAACAGAGCGCATTAAAAACAAGCAAATATATGAAGTTTAAGAACTTCAAATTCCTAAAACATAATACATTATTTAATTGAAAAGAAGGTATATAGTCCCGCAAGGAAACTGAACATTTTTGCCAAATCAGCCAAGGAGAAAAAAAACACCATTTGCAAGTTTGTAGCACAGTAAAGAGAAAATATATCAGCAATATTAGTTTAACCTTGTCTGAACCCCATCTCAAAAGTACATGTGACCATATATATTAAGCAGTGCTCTGCTATAAAACACTTTCAAGTGGCACAAGACACTTTACAGAACATTCATGTAATTATGTAAACCGCTGAACAATCTGTTCTCCCGTGATTAAACAGCAAAGATCCTGATTCCTAGGACACCCAATATGGCTGCCAATTTCAAAAGAGGAAGTGGTGTTGAAGGAAGTGGTGTTGCTTTCTAAATAGTTTTTATAGTAACTCAAGGAAGCTTCACACATTTTAAAAAAATCAATAAAATGGGAAAACAGAGTGAAACAAAAATGCAATGAAAATTAAACCGAATATCAGTTCAAAGAATATAGTAAGAATAATAATTCACAATAAAAAAAAATATATAAAGCTGGAGCTTGTTCCGGGTTGTGGAAGTAATGTATCCAGTGCTAGGAGATGGAGAGACATAAGGTGGTGGTAATGATAGTGCAAATATAACGTGCTGCTTACACAGAGCATGTACTTGTAGTTCCCACTAATATGTGTACCCCTATAGATGCTATGATAGTCCTCTTACACCGTCTCTCCTGGCCGGTTGTGGTGTGGAGTCACGCACTCACTAGGGAACACCTCCTCGCCTCTCCTTCCGCGCTGCGAGTCTGAAGGAGTCAGAGCTCACCTTCCTATACTCCAGGTGGTGTCCGTCGATCAGAGTAGATTCAGCGGAAAATAAAGATCGATGTGACTGCCGCTCCGAGTGAAAAAGTGTTGGAAACTCACCAGCTGATTTAGAAGTTAAAATCCATTTATTCAGCTACATAAAAACTGACAAATATAGGACATAACTCCTCCTCCCACGCCCACTGTGGAACTTTTTCAAGGAGTGTGCAGTTAGGAGATAAAGGTGCAATATATACCTCCCCCACAGAGACAGAACAGCTGGTGTCAATTAACATATAAAGAGAAACAGGTGAACAGATAATATGCTTGACAACAAACTGGATACAAGAAAAAGAAAGAGAAAGAAAAGGAAAAAAGAATAAGAAAATAAGTCAATCTGATATTGATATAGTAAATAAGGCAATATAATAATAAAGAATTAGATATAGAGATAAATAAACAAACAATTACATAAGAAAACATAGAAATAAAAACAATAAAAAAATGTTTTTTTTTAATTAATTGTATTGTAGAATAGTAAATGATAAGCAAACATGCAACATGAATCTGATTACAGATAATAATATACTCCAAGCATAAATGGACTAGTAAATAGTGCCTCTAATTTTAGAGACTTGATGGTATGTTTAAGGACATATATTTAAATATATATGTTTTTATGTAGATGAATAAATGGATTTTAACTTCTAAATCAGCTGGTGAGTTTCATACATTTTTTCACTCGGAAAGTCAGTCACATCGATCTTTCTTTTCAGCTGAAACAAAAATGCAGTAAGTAATATCTAATAATAAACAACTGGTTTTTTTTTAAAGCATTTTGAATGAAATGCTGCTTTAAATCAACACCGTGTGCAAAGCGTTTGTTATCAGAAAGTGTCGATGAATTTAATACTTTGCAACCTTTGACTTTCTGATGATTTTAGACAACAAAGTAATGGGAAAATGTATTCACTCCAAATTATGCAATTACTATGCCAAGACAAATTTCCCTAACCAATTCCAATCTGGCTTTCGCTCCAAACCCTCCTAAAAGTCTGCATGGAGATCCAGTGTGGAATGAAGCTGGGACAACTTATGGGTGCAATATTTAAGATTTTGAAAAGGCTTTTGATACTGTTGATCATGCTATCTTGCTAAACAACCTGCAGTGCTCTGGAATAGGGAAACATGCTTTAAACTGCTTTCACTCATACTTATCTGGGAAATCGCAACATGTGTCTATCTCGGGTTCTAGCTCCATCCCCTTGGATATCACCTGCAGTGTCCCACAAGGCTCTGTGCTGGGGCCCCTACTCTTTTCAGTCTTCATCAATGATCTTCCTGCAGCTTGTAAGGGAGCTTCAATACACATTTATGTGGATGACACAATCATATACACACACCCATAGTGTTTCTGACCTTGAAGACGTACTTCAATCTGATTTTTTGAGACTCGACAACTGGATTTCCCAAAACAAACTGTTTTTAAATACTGACAAGACTGTAACAATGGTATTTGAGACCAAGGCTAAACTTCTAAAACTATCAATGACGGAGCTTCATGTCAGAACAAACTCTAATACCATCCTAGCACCTGACTAGTTTCAAATATCTGGACATATGGCTTGACTCCCATTTAACATTTGGGTTGGACATTGATACCCTGACATCCAAAACCTATGCCAAACTAGGTGTACGTTATAGGAACAAACCCTCCCTAAGCCCACTGGTCCGAAAGCGCATCACACCGCAGATGCTAATACTAACAATAGACTATTGGGACATAGTATATGGCACAGCACCCCAAACTCACCTTAGGAAACTAGAAACCCTCTACAATTTAATATGCCGTTTTGACCTCCAATGTAACTACAACACACATCACTGCAAAATGCTCAAATAACTAGATTGGTCATAACTTGAGTCTAGGCGCAAAGTTCATCTTCCCTGTCTCGCCTTCAAATAATTTTTGGCCAAGCTACACCCATATCTTAACAAGCTCATCGCCCCTACCACATGCAGCACTTATCACCTGTTATCTGACTCCAAGGGACTGTTCACGGTCCCAAGGTTCAACAAAGTATCCGTCCACTCGGCCTCCTCTTACAGTGACCAACTGGAACCCACACAACTGGAACAGTCTCACATTTTAATCTTGTATGTAACTGTTATATACACAAAAAAGGGGATATTGTAGCGCTAACAAAATATATATTTAAGTGAATTCCAAATGTTCTCCGTGAATTAGTGAACAGTGGCTGCCATTAAGTATACAAGACTGACTACCTATTTCAGATAAACACTATACAAAACAAAAGAAGACATACTTGGCGCCTAGTGATAAAGTCTATATGTAGTGTGATGATGGTCACACTGGTGTAATATACAACCGTCGGTTGTTGAAGACCAGTGATTCTAAACTGGGGCTCTGCATAACCCTGGGGCTCTGCGGAGCAGTCCCAGGGGTTCTGCCGGGCCGGCTGCACTCACTGCTGCCCCTGGCTCTCCCCCCTCCGCTCTCCTCCCTCCTCGAAGCGCTCTAACAGCCCGGCACTTCTGGTGCCTGCTGAGTGCGTGCAGTCTTCCCACTTTCTGCACGCTGCTGCTGCTGCTGCCGGCTGAGATGAGGAGTTGCTCCCTGGTGGTGGTGGCGGTGGCTGTGGGGTGGGTGTTTTGAATGCACCATGTATTGTACTTTCTGTGATATGCAGAGGTGTGTGTGTTTTAGTGAGCAAGTGTTTGTGAGTGCGGAGAGTGGGTGCATCGGAGAGCAGGAGACAGAGGGGCGGGGCTAGTCGGTGCTGAGACGTGTGAGTTTTTGCCCCCCCCCCCAGATCCGTTTTTGCCCCCCCAGCTCAGTTTGTGCCCCCTCAGCTCCGTTTTTGCCCCCCCAGCTCCGTTTTCCCCCCCCTGACACACACACAGTGACAGACACAGTGATACACACAGTGACAAACACAGTGACAGACACACTGACACACACTGACATACACAGTGACAGACACACTGACACACACAGTGACACACACACAGTGACAGAAACACTGACACACAGTGACAGACACACTGACACACACAGTGACATACACCGACAGACACATTGACACACAAACACAGTGATAGACACACTGACACACACAGTGACACAGACACAGTGACACACACAGTGACAGACACACTGACACACACACAGTGACAGCCACACTGACACACACCATGACACACACACAGTGACACACACAGTGACTGACACACAGTGACTGACACACAGTGACAGACATTGGGGCTATTGCTGGATAGCATGTTGTGAGTGATGCTCATGGTGCATCAGTTGAGTCACATTTTTGTTCAGTTTTTTTTAGCCAGCCTGAATGTTTATTTTCATGTTACAAATTTGATAGCAACTTTAACTATGGAACAGCTAGGCTCCTGTAGTACATCTCCTTCCTCCCTTCTCCTTCTGTCTCCCCGAACCCACTTTCTCATAACCCCTTCCTTTTTCTCTTTCACCCAGACTAAAAAAAAATCACATGGCTAGTGAGTGGGATACATTATTCAGCCAAGTATTTCAGAAACTATTTTTCAACATCAATCTCTCACTCCTAATTAATATGCTATTAAACAGTCTTCCCTGAGCTGGGGAATAGTCAATGTACATTTCAATTAATGAGGATAAAATTTTCTCTGGTCGGGAGCATGCATCTTCAGGGGTGGTTGTGTGAGATGCAGGGTGGATTGATGTGACATGCAGGAGGGGAGAGTAATGTGACATGCAGGGGGAATTGATTTGAGATTAAAGGGGGGGTTGATGTGACATGCAGGGGGGGTTACATGATAAGGAGGTGGAGGATGATGATGATGAGATGTGCTGGGGGAGATATGATGATGATTTTACCTGTGCAGCCCAATCTTTTTAAATATGTATTGGGGGGGGAGGTCTTTTAAAAATGTATTGGGGCAGCGGGGGCATTTTTAATATGTATTGGCATTGACATTTTTAATATGCATTTGCAGTTGCAGGTATTTTTATTATGTATTGCGGGGTAGGGTTACATGTATTTAGGGGTGTGGGGTTTTTTGGTATGTATTTTGTGGGGGGGATTGAGTGAGAGTGAGGTAATTGACGGAAGGTAGGGGCAAGTGAGATGAGAGAGGGGGGGGGGGGGATTGTGGAAAAGAGGGGGAAAGAGTGAGAGTCAGGGGAGATAAATACATGCGAGGCAGGAGGGGGGGAGAGTGAGTGAGATGGAGGGGAGAGAAATGCCCGGGCAGAGGGTGGGAAATAGAGGGAGCTCGTGAGGTTAAATGAATCTAAAATGTATCAGCCAGATAGGGGTTCCCCGAGATTTTTCAAAAAACTTCAAGGGTTCCTCCAAACAAAAAAGTTTGGGAATCACTGTTGTAGACAAATGTCCTGGTTGCTGCAATCAGAATCCAGTGATGATGGATTCCTAATGCATGAAATTAGATTAAAAAAACATTCAGATGTAGTCTGTTTGTATCCGGGATTTACCTGACCCGAGCTTGTCCCTTATGTGAGATTTCCGAAGACATTTACGTGAGTTATCTACGATTTAACCTGGGTGAAGTGAGACCTGAAGGCGGGCAGAAATTCGATATATGGCGTTATATGTAATACCAGCCAGAATCTCAAGTCGGTGATTGTGAGTTATTGTTTCTCCTCCCGTCTAGCTGTAAAACTGTACTGCATGTTACATGAGGACAAGGGCTAGGTTGAGTGACACTCACAGTACTTCATGTACTACAAGGGCTAGGATGAATATGTACTGCATGTTACATGCTGACAAGGGCTAGGCTGAATGTGTACTGCATGTTACATGCTGACAAGGGCTAGGTTGAGTGACACTTACTGTACTGCATGGTACATGCTGACAAGGGCTATGCTGAATATGTACTGCATTTTACATGCTGACAAGGGCTAGGTTGAGTGATACTCACTGTACTGCATGGTACATCCTGACAAGGGCTGGCTGAATGTGTACTGCATGTTACATGCTGACAAGGGCTAGGTCACCTGCAGGGTATCCAGTGCTGCTTCCTGTGACGTTTCTCCTACTGGGTGCACGTAATCCCTTTGAGCCTCTCAGTGCTGGTTATACCTTATGACTATCTGACTCTAATTCTATGATATTATTGACTTGCTTAGCCTGTAGCAGTTTTGTTATTAACCCCATTCATTACTGGCTTATATAGCATTGTTCTCTTTGTATAGCATTGTATTATCTCTGCTAAAGTGCTGGTTATACTTTATGCCTATCTGACTATGATCCTATGATATTATTGGTTTGCTTAGCCTGTAGCAATTTTGTTATTAACCCCTACATTACTGCCTCTTGAGCCTCTCAGTGCTGGTTATACCGTATGCCTATCTGATCCTATGATATTATTGGCTTGCTTAGCCTGTAGCAGTTTTGTTATTAACATCTGCATTACTGGCTTATATAGCATTGTTGCTTGAGATTATCTCTGCTAATTATTGGTTATCCTTGAGATACAGATGCAGCCACCAGTATTAGAACTCATGCCTGGGAAATTCTGGGGCAGTCTCACAGTAAATGCATCAACATTCCCGTGAGATTCTTAATGGCCCATCGGATTAACACAACAGGGGTCACTGTATTCCCATTCAGTTTGAATGGGACTGCAGGGAAACCCCACTGCGTTAATCCGATGGGCCATTAAGAATCTCACAGAAAGGCTGAGGCAATGTTGAGGCATGTTGAGGTATTTACTGTGAGACTGCCCCAGAATCTCCCAGAATTTCCCAGGTAAGTGTTCTAATACTGGTGGCTGCATCTGTATACTCTACAGTTGGTTGGTCTATTTGCCACTAGTCTCGTTTGGGCATAGATTTACTAGTGACCATTCTTGGATCACTAGATTATTTTATAGGTTGCAATATTGTGTATTTTGTTTTTAGTTGTTCAGTGTGTTGGGCGTTACCGTCCATATAGGACTTAAGGGAAGTACCCTTGATCACTGTGATCTTGGGGAATGGGCAGGAAGAAGGGGCATCCCACCCTAAAACGTTGCCCCCCATTTGTCTTGATCCCTCCCACTTTTCCCTTATATCTTTCTCTTCCGTTCGCCACTCCATTTGCTGTTACTCACAGTTATAAATATATTGCTGACCTTTGCGATTATCTATACATATTGCTTGGTCATATTGTGGCAATATCACAGTAACATTTCTTTAGAACATATTTGTCATTTACTTTATTTTTCTCATTTGAGTGCTGGGTACCCCCTCATTTCTTGTTCTATATTGTCCTTTGGGAGGAATAGTGTCCCTCAAGGTTCCCATGCACCACAGTCTTATTTTACTCCTCTATATTCTTATTGCTGTTAAAACCATATACTTTCTCCACCAGGACAGATTCCGGATGTGATGCAGCAACTGGAGACCTGGGATCCTGTACAAAGGGTTTTAGTAGGGAGATATGGAATACCGATGAGATCTACATAGAGGCTGGGAGGCGTAGCCGGTATGCCACCGGACTGCCCCTCTTGATGATAGGAAAAGGGCCAAAAAATCTGGGAGATAGCTTTGCCGTAGGTGCTTTTCACCTGATGTTTTTGGTAGAAAGCCATACATTGTCACAAGGATTGTATGCTGGTATCTCACGATGATGCCGGTTTGCTTGCCTGCTTTGGGTGGATACCACTTTCTGAAGGTTGTTCTGGATTTCCCCCCATAACTCCTGCAGTTGCTGGATCCAGTTATACACGGCTGGACTCCGGATGTGGCTCCTAAAGAGGGAAGAGCTGAGGAATGAAAGCCATAATTAGAGAAGAATGGAGATTCTTGAAATGAGTTGCTCCATAAGTTATTAGGGGAGAATTCTGCCCAAGGTAAGAGGTCTGCCCAATCGTCTTGAGTGTCCGAGACAAAGCAATGGATATATTGTTCCAAGGACTGATTAGTCCACTCTGTTTGTCCATTAGACTGGGGGTGATAAGCAGATGAAAAGTGTAAGGACACTCCAAGTTGTTGGCAGAAGGCCCTCCAAAATTTGGAAATGAATTGAGAACCTCGATCTGACACAATTACTTGAGGGGCTCCATGGAGTCGGAATATTTCCTGAATGAATACCACAGAAAATTTAGCAGCTTTAGTTAACCCCTTAAGAGGGATGAAGAGAGCTTATTTGGTGAACCTATCCATGACCACTAAGATCATGGTCATGCACTTAGATAAGGGCAGCTCCACCACAAAGTCCATAGAGATGTAGTCCATGGCCGGTCTGGAATCTGAAGAGGTTGTATTAGTCAAAAGGGCGATTCCTGGGAGAAGATAGGGCAAGAGGCCACAAAGCTCTTAGCATCCTTCTGGATCTCCGGCCACCGGAATTTCCATTCCAGTAAATCGATGGCACTCCTTTCTCCATGATGACCTTAGCTTTTGGAACTATGATCCCACACCATCCAGGTATATGATGACATATTTGTCGAGGAGATCCCTAAATATCTCATTCACAAAATTCAGAAATACTGCCAGAGCATTGCAAAGTCCGAATGGCATAACCAGATACTCGTAGTGTCGATCACGTATATTGAAACCCGTCTTCCACTCATCACCCTGACGAATTCTCACTAAATTATAAGCCCCTCGTAAATCCAATTTGGTGAAAATAGAAGCTTGTTACAACCTGTAAAACAGTTCAGAAATGAGTGGTAATGTATATTGATTCTTTACCATGATTTTGTTGAGTCCTCGGTAGTCAATGCACGGACGTAGTGTTCTATCTTTCTTTTTAATGAAGAAAAACCCTGCACCAGTGGGAGAAGAAGACTTAGGGATGAATCCCCTCTGAAGGTTTTCCTGAATGCATTCCTTCATGTAGATGTTCTCTAGAGGTGACAGTGGATATGAGCCTCCTCTGGGAGGTAACGACCCAGACAAAAGATAAATGGCACAGTCGAAGAACCAATATGGAGGCAGCTCCTCAGACTGAACGTTGTCAAATACGTCACAAAAGGAGGAGTAGATACGGGGTAGGTCGGGTTTTTCCTCAGATGGCTCTGAAGCAGCAGCCAGCGTTTGGGAAGGAATGGAAGGCATCGTGAACTCCAATAGATGAGCCGAGACTCCGCCCAGGCCTTGAAAGGGTTATGAAGTTGAAGCCACAGTAATCCCAAAATTATGGAAATATTGGAACAGAGGATTACATCCAGTCGATTCTTTTCAGTATGGTGTGTACCTGTCTCTAACTATACCGGAACCGTCAGTATGGAAATTAACACTGGTTGTAACGGTCTGCCATCTATTGCTTCCAAAGCTACAGGATATTTTTTCTATACCAACAGAATGCCATGCTTCGCCGCAAAAATTTGGTCGATGAAATTACCGCCTGACCCAGAGTCCAGAAAGGCCTGTGTCTTGACCGCAAAGGATTCCCCGGTCAATTTGATAGACAGCATCAACCTTGAAGGTAAACTAGAGGGAGAAGAATGTAGTGTTCCCAGTATGATTCTCTCTTTTCTCACTGGGATTTTGGCATTTGCCGCCTTATTGGAACAAAGGAGAGCCTGATGCCTGATGAAACCGCAATACATACAAAGACCAGAGCTGTGTCTGCGATGCTTCTCGCTGGTCGATAGGCTAGCACCCCAAGTTGCATTGCCTCCTCTGGATCCAGGGAACAGTCGGTTATGGGAGCCGATTGAAAAAGTATGAAGGGATCGTGTACCTCCTTTGCGTTGAACCTTCTAGGCTCTTCTCTCCTGTAGGTGCAGGTCCATGCGGATACATAGAGTGATGAGATACTCCAAACCTGCAGGGCGTTCTAGCATTGCGAGTTCATCCTTGAGGTTCTCCGTAAGACTGTGCCAAAATACTGCTACCAGTGCTTCATCGTTCAATCATGTTTCTGCAGCGAGGGTCCAGAATTCCACTGCGTAGCGGGTCACCGTTCAACTGCCTTGAGAAATATGTAGGACAGAGGAAGATGCCATTACCTTTCATCCTGGAGTGTCGAAGGCCCTTCAGAATTCCCGTGTGAAGAGAGTTATGTCACTTGCGAGCTCCTTTCTTAACTCCCAGATAAGAGACGTCCACGCCAAAGCGTCATCGGTTAACAGGGAAATGATATATGCGACTTTTGAACGCTGAGATACAAAACGAGAAGGGGTAAGTTCAAATTGAATAAAACACTGGTTTAGAAACCCCCAACAGATGAGGAGATCCCCACCATAGTGATTCAGCGCAGGGAGCCTCGATTCAGCGGTGTGGGCAGAAGTCGGTGTCGGGACAGCCGCTGCTGGGGAAGTAGGATTTAACATTGCACGCTGTAGCTGGTCTATGGTGGATTGCACCTGATCCATACGTTTGTCAACGAAATACGTACTGTTGCAAATCAGTGAATAAGTTGGCATTCAGGATCAAAACTCAACACACCTCAGTGGGGTCCATGTTTGCGGGACTGAGCATACTATAACGGGTGCTCGCAACAAACTGGACTGAACCACGAGGCCAAGGTGGGGATATAGAAACACCAACCGGAAGCAGTGAAGTTGCGTCCAGAATGCAGATGCTTAGTTGTGGGTAGCCGGGTCAGGGTTGAAGAGATGAGAGTAGCAGGCGTCACGTAGCTGAGGTCGAGGGTAGTAGAAGTTAGTGTAGTAGGTATCAAGCTGAAGTCGAGGGTATGAGACAAGTGGGTAGTAGGTAAATCTGTGGCAAGGGTCCAGGTGAGCTGGAAGGAAAGACAAAGCACAGCAAGGCAGGCCAAGGGATATTAGAGTGCTTGCGACCAGCACAACGTCACACGGTACAAACTGTTATGCTCAGCCAAATTGCAGAAGCAAAGACTGAGCATATAAAGGTTGAATCAGCCAATCGGTGAACTGCTTTTCAGCAGAGGCTGAAAGTGAAACCAGAGTGCTGATTCATTGCTGTGCAGAGTGTACACAGCAGGAGTAAATAAGGGAAGCCTGCAGCAAGTCTGAATCAAACTCTGGACCGGAGCCTGCATCCGATCCTCACAGATACAAATATATACAAACTATCATTACACAATGAAACATATAATATACAATTAAATCACTATCAATTTAATCACAATTCATTAAATGGTGCATGGCACTAATAAAATAGATACATATATCTAAAAAAAGTGATGCAACACTACAATTTTTGGTGTCCTGCTCAATGCCTTTGAATGACAGAAATGTGGGGACTTATTGGTGATGAATGCTAAAATGTCTGGAAACATTGTGCGTTAGAATACCTTTCCTAATATTACCCAAATGTTCTATTATATGGAACTGTAAGGGTCTGGATAGGAGTCCTTTATATTGGAGGCCACATGGGTACTCCAACATATAGACTACAAAGTCTGATTTGCGATCTATGTAGCTTTCTATTGTAAACACTTCTCCTGTAAAATTGGAAATTAATTTAAACTTTTCATTATTTTTTGCGTGCATGCTTTCCACATAATGCATCCATAAAATCCCATCGGTTTATTCAGCCATATGTGATTGGTATCTATCTTTTTTCTAAAACTGGTGGAAGCCAGTCTACTTTTAAGATTAGCTGCTCTGCTAAAAATGACACTCGGTTTCTCTAGTATATGTACTTTCAGTATGGCGTCGTTCTTTAAAATATGCAAATGTATGTAAGGACATACAATATTTAAAAATGTTGGTGCCTCTCGATTATATTGAGCGATGAAGGACATATTATAATTTTGATTGTTCTCTGTTCTACCATTTTTCCTAATAAGCTCACTTCTCTGAATTTTCTTTGTTTTCTCAATGGCTGCATCTATGGTAAGTTGACTATAATTTATTTCCCTAAATTTATTTATGAGAACATCTGATTGCTGGATATAGACACTATCTTCTGTGCAATTGCTTTTAATTAGCTGTAGCTGCCCATATAAGATATTCCTGATCTAGTCTGGATTGTGGCTGCTCGATTTTAGTAATAAAGTTGTTTCTATCCACTTTCTTAAAGATTGTTTTTTTTAAAATCTATTCTCTTCAACATTAAAACCAAATCTAGGAATTCTAATTCCATCTTGCTAATGTTAGATGTAAATCTTACATTTAGATCATTCTTATTAATGTAGTCCAAAAAGACGTCTAGAGTTTACATATCTCCTTGCCATATCAATATTTTGTCTTCTATGAAACAACGACATAGGACTAGTTTTGCACCGAATTCATGGTTGGACCAGATGAAATCCTCCTCCCACTTGCCCATAAATATATTAGCATAACTTGGTGCAAACCTGGTCCCCATGGCCGTACCACATTTCTGCAAATAATATTTTTCATTGTACCAAAAATAGTTTTTTACTTATAGTAATTCCATGGATTCTACAATAAATCTTATTTGATCTTCCATTAGTTTTTGTGTCTGCCTTCAATGTGCGTTCAACTAATTTACATCCATCACTATGTGTGATTAGAGTATATAGAGACGTTACGTCCGCCGTCACCATTATAAAAATTATCCTGCCATATGATTTGTTCTAATAATCTAATAATGTCAGTAGTGTTTCTGCTATCTGATTTCAATGATATGACGTACTTCTGTAGAAAACAGTCAATATATTCTGATTAATGACTCTGTGCCCGATATGATCGATCTCCATGGTGGATGTTCAAAATTTTTGTGAATCTTCGAAAGAAAATAGAAAAGTGGCAACTTGGCTTTCTCTCTGCATAGATATTTAAATTCGCATTCATTTAATATCCCTGGAGAGTTTCGCTTAAGCAATAAAGCTTTCAATTCCCAATACAATTCTATAATGGGATTATGATCCAATACCAGGTATGTCTCAGTGTCACCCAGTATTCTGTTAGCTTCTTCTAAATAGTAGCTCTGGTCCATAATGATGTCCAGTCCACCCCTCCCCCCTGTCCACTTGTTTAATTATAATTTGATCATTCTCTATTAAACTCTCTAATGCTTTCCTTTCTTTTTTTGGTAAGGTTATGTTTAAATGTAGAGGTTTCTTGGGATAATTGATTAAAATCATTATTAATCATTTAATAAAATACTTCTAAAAAATGTCCTTTTTCATGACTTGGGTAAAAAGTGGAAATGGGTTTCATTAATTCTATTCAAGGAAGCATTTTATCCATATCAACTAAATTTCTCAACTCAGATTCTTTATTTAAAAAATGTCTCTGACTAGTCAATTTTCTTAAAAACTTATTTGCATCGATAAAAAGTTTAAAATTAGTTGGACCTATTGTGGGTGTAAATGTGAGTCCTTTAGTTATGACTTTATTTGAAAATTCTGTGAGTTTCAAATTGCTTAACTAAAAAATATTATTACTATTTGTAATTCTCTGATTTAAAAGCCTCATCCTTCTACCTTGTTTGCTTCTAACATTCTTCTTCTTTTCAGACCTACGGGAGAGTCTATTTCCATTAATGGGGAGAATGTATTCCTTGTTTCCCACGAATCGGAAAACTTCCCCATTCCTAAAAAAATCTGTTTGTGTGCATTCATAATCTCTGCCAAAAATTATGTATTTTCTCTATGTTTCCCTGTGTCCCTCTCTTTGGCTGGGATATGGTGGGTATTATCATCCCTTCAATTGTGGTTCTTTCTTTGTTTCATTTTCTGATGGTAGGAATGTTAATCTGTCCTCTCTGAATTTTGTATTCTTTTTTTTTGGGGTGCATCCACATTAGTAGAGTGAGTGTTGTCCCTATCTCTGTTGGGTTGTCTAAAAGACCCTTTTACGAAATGTGTTTTTCTTTGTGTACTGTAATCAGAAATCCTGTTGGTGTTCCAATTTCTATGATTACCTTTAGAGTAATCTTCTTCATCTCTTCTGAAGTTATTCTGCTTAATGACGACTATTTTTTTCCACAGATTCTAATCCCTTTGGTAAATTGGCATCATTCTCTCTAAACAATGGATGATTTATGAGGGGTTCTAATATCCCTTTATTTGTGTTGATCTCTTTGTCTAAAATTTTCCTTTTCTTTTTATGCTATGCAATTATCAAATCGCATGAGTTCAAAGGATGAGTAATCCAAAATCCTTTCCCATGGTTGAATGAAATCTACATCTTCTAGATCAAAGGATCAGAGGTAATCATAGAAATTGGAACACCAACAGGATTTCTGATTACAGTACACAACGAAAAACACATTTAGTCACGTCTCCATATACTTCAATCACATATATTTATGGATGTAAGGTAGTTGAGCGCACATTGACGGCAGACAAAAAATTAATGAAAGATCAAATAAGATTTATTGTAGAATCCATGTATTCATATTAGAAAAAAATTATTTTTCGTTCAATGAAAAATATTATTTGCAGAAATGTGGCACAGCCATGGTGACCAGGTTCGCACCAAGTTATGCCAATATATTTATGGGCATGTCAGAGCAGGATTTCATCTGGTCCAACCATGAATTCGGTGCGAACCTGATCCTATGGCATCATTTCATAGACAACATAATATTTATATGACAAGGAGATATGGAAACTCTAGACGCCTTTTTGAACTTCATTAATAAGAATATCTAAATGTAAGATTTACGTCTAACATTAGCAAGACGGAATTAGAATGCCTATATTTGGTTGTGTGTATTAAAGAGTGTAGATTAAAAACAAAAACCTTCTTCAAAAAGTGGATAGTAACAACTTTATTATTGAATCGAGCAGCCACAATCCAGACTGGATCAGGAATATCCAATATGGGCAGCTACGGCAAATTAAACGAAATTGCATAGAAGATAATGTCTATATCCAGCAATCAGATATCCTCATAAATAAATTTAGGGAAATAAATTATAGTTCACTTATCATAGATGGAGCCATTGAGAAAATGAATACAATTCAGAGAAATGAGCTTATTAGGAAAAAATGTAGAACAGAGAACAATCAAAATGATAATATGTCCATCACTCAATTTAATCGAGAGGCACCAAAAATTAGAAATATTTTATATATCGAATCCACAATATTTCCAGGCATTAAAACATTCATCACCAATCAGACCCCAAATTTCTGTCATTCAAAGGCATTGAACAGGTCTCCAAAAATTGTAGAGGGGGATGTAGACTAAATGGTTTAGCAAAAAGAGAAACTTTTTGGATTTATAAGATGCTCACTTTAGTCCCCAATGGCTTGAATGTAGACATTGATATTGGGAATTTTATTATTTAATTTGTATCTAATTTCACAATTTTGGAACATCAGCCTTTTTGATTGGGTTTCCATTTAAGGTTGTCAAAGGGAAGCCATTTCTCACTCAGATTTATCCTCAGATTCTATACATTGTTATATGTAGCAGTTGCGTATTAATAATTGATTTTTACTCATATCCTTTTTCCTTTTTCTTTTTAGTGTTGTGTCAATTGTTTAATCTATTTAATTAGTGTCATGCGACGTTTAATGAATTCTGATTAAATTGAAACAGGATTCCCGATGAAGAAATGCGTCGAATCGACTGTGTGAGCATAGAACCGGAGTCTGGAGTCCTAGCAGCCAAACGTTCCTAGCCCAGCTGCATCCGCCCATAGATGGGACGGCACTAGAAGTGACGTGAGATTGCGACAGCAACTACGGAGCAGGCAGAAACCGGTGTGTATATATATATATATATATAATCAAAAAATAAATAGATGATACCGTTCTGTGGCTAACGAAATGCTTTTATTTGTGCGAGCTTTCGAGATACACTGATCTCTTTTTCCGGCGATGTTACATGTATCTGTGTGAATAAAAATGAATGGAGAGCCCACAGTATATACAGCGCTTTACAAAAGGTGTGTGTGGAGTGGGAGTGGATATAAATGGTGTGGGTGGGTGTGGAAATGTGAGAGATGGTAGCACAACTAAAAGTGTGTGTGGATACTTTGTGGTCCCTATTGGTGTATAGGGATGGAAAAACAAGGAGTATTAGTATGTGTAAGAGACAGCTGTGTGTGCATACATATAGCACAGTATGTATAGACATGGCCTTTAGCGCTCATGGGAAGAGAGTTCACTTGTGTCAGTAATGACTCATAAAATTTCGATCTCTGTTTAGGCCACTGCTAAGTGTCCCGAACAGTTGCATACATTTGTATTCATGCAACCGTCTCTCTTTTGGTGTTTTAAGATTACCTTTGAGTATGGCAACCCTCAGATCGTATTCACACAGATACACACACACACTCTTACATCACTTGCTTTCAGGAACCTTTTGACACCTCTAGCCATAAAACACATCCATACCGGGGGAAGGACCAGCACAGATAACATTCCAATAGACACTGTTGTATATACCTTTGTTGTGTATACCTTTTGCTTGCTTCCTTCATTGTAACATCGCCGGAAGAAGAGATCAGTGTATCTCGAAAGCTCGCACAAATTAAAGCATTTCGTTAGCCACAGAACTATCCATCTATTTATTTTTTGATTATTGAAGCTCGGCTAACACGGTACTGATACCTCTACATGGATATATATATATATATATATATATATATAAAATGGTGTAGCCAGTTTTATATAAAGTCTATAATAATACAGGTGTATATATTCCACTCACACATTTTTCTTAAATGTATGGCGTATCAGAGATTCAACCTCTCTCTGATGGCAGCAATGATGTTATTCTTCAGTGGATGCCGGAGCATTCCTCCAGTATATCTAAAAATGTAACAGAGACTCAAAATAGTGTAGTATGTCTACAATATGTATTGAAAAACAATAGATTTGCAAATGTACACTCACATTATGCACATAAAAAATGTGCATGGGAACAGTGGGAGTAGAAGATCCATGGCATTTCTTTGCCGGTTTCTGCCTGCTCGGTAGTTGCTGCTGCAATCTCATTTCACTTCTAGTGACGTCCGAGTTATGGGCGGATGCAGCAGGGCTAGGAACGTTTATCTATCTATATATATATATATATATATATATATATATATATAATCAAAAAATAAATAGATGATACCGTTCTGTGGCTAACGAAATGCTTTTATTTGTGCGAGCTTTCGAGATACACTGATCTCTTCTTCCGGCGATGTTACAATGAATGAAGCAAGGATAACTTGAAAACAGTGTCTCTTGGAATGTTATCTGTGCTTGTCCTTCCCCCGGTGTGGATGTGTTTTATGGCTAGAGGTGTCAAAGGGATAACTGAAAGCAAGTGAAGAAAGAGTGTGTATCAGTGTGAATCTTCACTTGCTTTCAGTTACCCTTTGACACCTCTAGCCATAAAACACATCCACACCGGGGGAAGGACAAGCACAGATAACATTCCAAGAGACACTGTTTTCAAGTTATCCTTGCTTCATTCATTGTAACATCGCCGGAAGAAGAGATCAGTGTATCTCGAAAGCTCGCACAAATAAAAGCATTTCGTTAGCCACAGAACGGTATCATCTATTTATTTTTTGATTATTGAAGCTCGGCTAACACGGTACTGATACCTCTACATATATATATATATATATATATATATATATATTTTTTATTTTATTTTTTTTCCATATAACAACATTGTGAAACTTCTGCGCTCCCTTTATCTGGAAGACATAATTATTTAACACCTGGTTCTAATTATCCTAATTTAATTTAGATGATAAAACCAGGGCTTCAGTTACGTTTGCACATACTCTGACTCTTAATCATTGTTTGTCTAATTCATACATCCTTTTGGTTCAAAAGACATGGAATTGGTTAATATAAACCCTATTGTATATTTAAGAAAACACTGGTTTTCATTCAGCAAGTTTATCATGGGAAATGTATGGAATTTCCATAATTATCATTAGGGCTCACAAATATCTCTCTCTTACTCTCATCCTCTCTCTCGATCTCATCCTCTCTCTCTCTCTCATCTCTCGTCTCTCTCTCATCTCTCTCGTCCCTCTATCATCTCTCTCTATCATCTCTCTCTCATCCCCCTCCCCTCTCTTATGTCTGTCTCTGTGTCTCTCTCTTGTCCACCTCCCCTCCATCGTGTCTCTCTGTCTTTCTCTCACCCCCCTCGTGTCTCTCATCTCTCTAATCCCCCTTGTGTCTCTCTCATCCCCCTCATGTCTCTCTGTCTCACTCTCATCCCCCTTATGTCTCTCTCGTTCCCCTAGTGTCTCTCTCTCGTCCCCCTCATGTGTCTCTCTCAGCCCCATCGTGTCTCTCGCTCGTGTCCCCCTCTCTCGTGTCCTATAATGGACGTGCTCGCCACAAACCAGGACCGGACCACGGGGCTGAGGTGGGGATGTGAATACACCGACCTTAGACCACAAAGCCGGTTCTGGATTGCGCAGTTGGTAGTCATTCATAGCAGGGTCAGGGTTGGAGAGGCCAGTGTAATCCTTTGACATGCCAGGGTCAGGGTTGGAGACGGTAGAGTAATCGATTTCCAGGCTGGAGTTCGGCAACAGGAAGTCAGGAGCACACCACTTTAGTGTAGCAGCTGGAGCGCGGGAATGGCCTTCTCTGCGAGGAGCAGGAGCAGCCCATGATAAGGTCTCTGCAAGGGGAGAATGCAGGTATCGGGAACAAGGAAAGGCTGGCATTGGAGGACACGCACTTCAGCACAGGAACAAGATAGTAGACCTCTGTCTGGGGTGAACGCAGCAGGTCTCTGGAACAAAGTAAAGCTGGTACTGGGGGTCCAGCACTTCTGCACAGGAACCAGGAAGCAGACATCTGCCTGGGGTGAAGCAGGTCTCCATAACAAGGCAAGACTAGCACTGGAGATCCAGTGCTTCAGTACAGGAACCAAAATGCAGACCTCTGCCTGGGGTTTATGCAGGAGGTCTCATGAACAAAGCAAGGCTAAGGCAAAGTAGCTTGTGGCAAATACAGTTACATCCTAGTCAATCTAGGGTTATGCTCAGCAACTTCCTGGTGGGAGGGGCTGGCTCTATTTAGTATAGCCAGCGAATAGGGGCATAGCTGCAGTGATTGCAAGCACAGGTGAGTGCTTGCAAATTAAAGGGAAGGTCTGTTCTGAGAGCTCACCAGCTCTGCAAGAGTGAGCTCCAACCAAAACCAGGAACGGATTCCTTACAGTCCCCCCCCCCCCCCTTAAGGTAGAACTCCGGGCGAACAGGATCAATCATAGATCTGGGGGACATAGAATTGTTCCTGAATTGTCTTAGGAGGGAAGTAGACCCGTAATCCAGCAGTGGACAGTGGTTAGCGAGGGTAAGGGGTGGGTGGGTTCACAGAAAGATTCTGATATAATTCTTTTGATACAGTCCAGGCCCGTTATCCCAAACAAGTTGAGTGACAGTAGTAAAGTTTATGTAGTTTTCTGCCGTGGCACTGGCAAACGATAGGAGGCCAGCATTCCTGGGCATCTGAAGTTTAGGGAGCATCAGGTCCGAAGTCTGGTCATCCAGGAAGGGTGCAGTAGGCACCAAAGAACAAGCAGAGAAAAGCATGCCCGTGTCCACCGTGGGAGCACAAGAAACAGGAACGGACACAGGAATGGACACCACAGGCAAGGCAAAGAAGTCCAACAGGGGTGTTTCAATCTTTGATGAGGGCAACATAAAATTCAGAGGAAACACTTCAGGCACCACACGGGGCCCTGCGGGCATAGGATCTGCTAGCAAAATGAGAAAGCTTGGATCTATACAGACTTTGTCCGGTACAGCAGGACTTATAAACAGAAGTCTTGGTTTAGAACTGGGTACTTCAAGCACAGAGGAAGGATTAGGACAACACGAACTTGACTGACTGAAAGTGGGAGTCAGAGGCTTCACGCGATACTGTAGGAGAGACAGTACTGAATACCTCTGTTTCAGACACAGGGTCCTTAGAAGCAGTAGATACATTAGGTACTAGCGAAACCTCACTGGGAGGTAAGCCTGAGTTTGCGGCAGAAGTATAGCAATCTGTAGTAGATACCCCAAATATTGTGGAAGAATCAGAGAAATATAACTCAGTTTTGAACACTGGGTCCTTTGAATCTGTAGGAGAAACAGGTACTACAGAAGGTTCCAAGAGAGGTAACCCCGAGTTCGTAGTAGCAGCCATGCAGTCTGTAGCAGATACCTCAAATACTTTGGAAGAGTCAGTGAGAGACAGTATTGTCTAAGGAGTGGGAATCCCAGATTTAGAGGTTGCATGGGGTACTCTGTGGAAAATAGGGAGGGAGGGGTGGGAATCTTAGGATCATCCATGGTTATAACAGGACCTGCAGAACAGTCAGCGAGGAATATGTTTGTTCCATAAATGAATGCCTGAGAGACAGCAGTGGTTACCCTAGGCACAGCACAGGGGACCGAAAAAGGTATACAGGTCACTGAAGTGAGTAATTGAGAAACAGAAGGAACTGGACTAGGTACTTTGATTGAATCAGAGGACATTGTGCTTGTCTCTGAAGTAGGTATCAGAGAAACAGCAACAGCCAGACTAGGTATTTCAATTGAGTAAGAGGGCAATGCGCTTGTTTCTGAAGTGGGTACTTGTGAAACAACAATGGCTAGATTAGGCACATCACTAGAATCAGAGAAAGTTACGCTTGCCTCTGAAGTTGGTGCCTGAGAATCCATAGTGGGGGCATCAGGCTCTATGGGAGACTCTGTGGCAAGGGTCTTGGAATCAATTAACGAAATTGCAGGTATTACAGACATAACAGGGAAGACACCTTGTAAAACAGGAGTTCTAGCAAAGGTGATAGGCATCTCACAGACTACACGGGATTCGGAGGGCAGGAAGCCTGGCTTTACATCAGGAGTTAGAATAGTGGCACAGGTTAACACAGAAAGGGCTGGAGAATCCTTAGAAGCAGTAAGGGAAGACTCAGAGCTTACTAAGGGATCAGAGGCAGATAAGCTGATCTCTGAAGTGAAAGCCTAAGGGGTAGTAAAAGGGGAACTAATCGCTGTAAAATATTCCAAGGAGACAGACTTAGAGTCAAGGGCAGGAATTTCAAATGTCTGAGACACAGAGGAATAGCATTAGTGATAGGCGTATCACATACTACTGAAGGGCCAGAGACAGGGTAACCTGCTTTTACATCATGAGTTTTAGCAATAGCACAGGTTAACACCGGGTGTGCTCGAGAATTCGTAAATGCTGTGAGAGAGAATTGAGAGTTTACAGGGGAAGGAGTGAAAGGGAACTCTGACTTGGAAACCTGATTTCCCACTGCAGGGAGGGAAGGCTCTGACTTCACTAAGGGAATAGAGGCAGGTACGCTGACCTCCGAAGTGGTAGCTAGAGAAGGAGCAAACAGGAGACCAACCGCCGTGGATGGTTCCAAGGAAGGAGATTTAGAGTCTAAGGCAGGAATTTCAACTCTCTGGGAAACTGGAGGGGCAATACTAGGTACTCTAAAACTTTTAGAGAGAGGTGAATCTGCGTGCTGGTTCATGGCTAAGGCAGATTCATGGGTATTCCTTTTAGATTGGGCTAAAGTTTCAGAAGAAATCTCAGGGAATTCAGTAGCAGAAACATTAGCTGGGGCAGGGGGATGAAATCAATGAACTTCAGAGGCGGCATAATGTGCAAGGTCTGCCTTTAAAGCCAGGGGTTGAGAACTATCAAGGGTTAAAGCAAGCAGTGCACGAGAGTCAGAGGGAAGGGGATTAGACTTGGAAACTGGGGCTATAGAAGGTTCATCTTCAGGCTCTAGGATGGTGACATTGGCTTTGGGTTTACAGGAATGCACAAATGTTGTCTCAAAGGGTTTACAAGCAGGGGTTAAAGCAGGCATAACATCAGAGTCAGAGAAATGAGAGGTAGAATCAAAACCAGGGATTGTGTCAAACTCTTCTTTTTTCTTAAGAGTAACAAAATCAGTTTGGTAATTTTCAGGAGAAGGGAGTACCTCCAAAGGTTTAGTAACAGGACTAGTAGCGCGGGGGAACCTTCCAGTAACAGTGTAGCTGGCAAGGAGAGGGTCATGCTGTTTTATGTACTTATCCAAAGCTACGGACAGTTCATGGAGCGTACTTTGAGCCTGCGCCAGTTGCACAGGATTCACTTTCTCCCAGGTCACAGGGGAACCAGGAGAAGGGACACAGGAGAGCAGGGTCTGTTTTAACTCCCTAATGTGCTGGGCCTTAATAAGGAGCTCTTTATGGAGCAGTCATTCAGACAGTAAGACCTTCATACAAGAACAGGGTTTCAGGCGGGGGCATTATTTCAAACAGGAACCGGTCTGCAGACAGTATTTCGGACAGGAACATTCCCACCCTCACCACAGGGCGGTCCGAGTTTGTGGGGCTGAGCATACTGTAACGGATGTGCTCACCACAAACTGGGACCAGACCGCGGGGCTGAGGTGGGAATGTTAATACACCGACCTTAGACCACAAAGCCAGTTCTGGATTGTGCAGTTGTAGTAATTCGTAACAGGGTCAGGGTTGGAGAGGCCAGGGTAATCCATAGACACTGATTAGATCATAGGGGTATAATCATAGCTCTACCTTAATATTCACATAGTATGAGCATAATGGCGGTGCATATGGAATTATGTATATGTTTACCAAATGACCGAGAAATGGTCACAAAAAAGAAACCCACTAATTTGACTAAGCCTATAGTAGAACAAACAATAGTAGGGAGCTAATTAGTCCCAGCATACATATGATGCAACAACCAGGAGGGCTAAAACCCAAAAACAATAAAAGTTTAATATATACTTATAACTCTTCTAAGTGCAAAAAATATTAAAATCAAACAATAACTATTGTTTGTTCTACTATAGGCTGAGTGCAAATTAGTGGGTTTCTTTTTTGTGACCATTTCTCGGTCATTTGGTAAACATAATCCATAGACACGCCAGGGTCAGGGATGGAGATGGTAGAGTAATCGATGTCCAGGCTGCAGTTCGGCAACAGGAAGTCAGTAGCACACCGCTTCAGCAGCGCAGGAATGGCCTCTGCGCGAGGAGCGGGAGCGGCCCATGAAAAGGTCTCTGCAAGGGGAGAATGCAGGTCATGGGAACAAGGAAAGGCACTGGAGGACCAGCGCTTCAGCACAGGAACCAGATAGCAGACCTCTGTCTAGGGTGAAAGCAGCAGGTCTCTGGAACAAGGTAAAGCTGGTACTGGGGGCCCAGCGCTTCAGCACAGGAACCAGGAAGCAGACCTCTGACTGGGGTGAATGCAGCAGGTCTCTGGAACAAGGTAAAGCTAGAACTGGGGGCCCAGCACTTCAGCACAGGAACCAGGAAGCAGACCTCTGCCTCGGGTGCAGCAGGTCTCCGTAACAAGGCAAGACTAGCACTGGAGATCCAGTGCTTCAGTACAGGAACCAAAATGCAGACCTCTGCCGGGGGTGAATGCAGGAGATCTCATGAACAAAGCAAGGCTAAGGCAAAGTAGCTTGTGGCAAACACAGTTACATCCTAGTCAATCTAGGGTTATGCTCAGCAAGTTCCTGGCGGGAGGGGCTGGCTCTATATAGTATAGCCAGCGAATAGGGGCAAAGCTGCAGTGATTGCAAGCACAGGTGATTGCTTGCAAATCCAAGGGAAGGTCTTTTCTGAGAGCTCACTAACTCTGGAAGAGTGAGCTCCAGCCAAAACCAGGAACGGATTCCTTACATGTCCCCATTGTGTCTCTCTCATGTATCCCTCGTGTCTCTCTCTCGCTCAATAGTGTGACTGTGAAAAGTAAAGTTAATAAAAGTCATCAACCGCATCAAGTATATCTATATCCACACAGTGGCTTGCAGAAGTTTTCACCCACTAGCAGTAATCTCACTAATTGTTGAATTACAAATAAGTTATGCATATTTTTTTAAAAGAAACTATTTTTATTCAAAGCTACAGAGCTGTAGTGGATAAACTTAACAATTTTATATGAGATAGTTAAATGACAGCAAAGGAAAAAAAAGAGGGGAAAATACGAGTTGTATAAGCATTCAGCCCCTTAATTAAGTAAAGGAAAAAACAGGACAAGTGCATGACTCACAGTGTAGTATAAAAGTATATATTAGGTGCAGGAAGCAAAGTGTGAGTATTGCACGTACAGAAATTCTGTTCTTTAAAGCATGTCATGCAACAAACGGCATGGGTTTACCACAGCTGGTTCACATCTATGAGGGAGCGTTGACATCGTCAGGTGCTCAATCCGAACTCCTTTAGGGCAGCCTCGTCTCCCGGCAGGCAAGTAGATGTTAATCTTGGTAGGCAGATTTTCTTTTCCTCTGTAGTTGTAAGGGCATCCAAAGAGTCCAGAACATCTGAACACCGGAGAGCTGGAGCTAAAGGCCACTAGTTTGGTGACTGCAGCTCTCCAACAGGGGAATGAACAGCTGTTCTGTTTAGCAGTAGGCGGTGGCTTGTGACATCACCACTACGTTAAAAAGCAACAAGACGACGGACGTAACAACAAAGCCCCAGATTTTACCGCAAAGGAATTAATAAATAGCTTGATTGCTGCTACAAAAAATCAAGGACTTGCACTTCGTAGAGATAAATCTACTTCATCAGGGAAATAATTGTTCTGAGCTTGTAGGTATTTGAACACCTTATTCAAACCCAATTGGCCAAAGTAAAAAAGTGTGTGTGTGTGTGTGTGTGTGTATGTGCCAATCCAGACACATTCTGGTGATTGGACAAAGTGTGTTACAGGTGATAGTTAATTGTGAAAATTGAATATACCTAAAGTTTTAATACAACATGAATAAAATGCAGCATATACATATGCAATGATTATAACAATTTACAAAGACAATAAACTAAAAATGGCAATGAACAACACGGTATATAAGAAGCTGAAACGAAAGAGAGAAAATGTAAGACACTAATCGGATTAAAAACATTACTGGTAGAATCACATATAACCAAAACTATCTGAGAGAGAGAACAGTGAAAATGACATAGCAGTCAACAGAGACGCTACTGTAAATTAAATGTATTTAAGATACATATTATCAATGGAGGAGAATAGCAAGTAGAGAACTGAAAGTTGCCCAATGAGGGCTAACAGATATTAAACACAGGGAATAATTCCCCAAAATATGTTATTTAACCCTATAGGCCAAATGATAGGAAGACAGAGCTACTAAGATGAGATAGGGGAGTAGGAGTCTAATTATGTATGTTCTATAGATCAGAATGAAACCTGTGTATTAATAAAGAGAGCAGATGGTGATCTCTTCATTCAATCCCCGAGGGGCTAATGTCCTCAATTTGTAGATCCAAAAACTTTCTTGTTTGGATAACTCCCTAAGTCTATCACCCCCTCCTATTTATGGGAACAGCTTGTATTCCCTTATATCTCAGCTTGGAAGGATCTTTATTATGTAATGTCATAAAGTGTCTAGAGACACTATGTTTTAAATATCCTATTCAAATATTATGCAGGTGTTCCAAAATTCTTACTCTTAGAAAACGCTTGGTTCTCCCAATGTATTGGAGACCACACGGGCACTCAAGAATATATACTACATAAGTAGTTTACAAGAGAAACAATATTCAATTGGAAAACTCACCTGTGGTCTTAACGATAAATATTTTTTATCGGGATGTAAAAAGTGACAAGCTGTACAACACTCACAGCTAAAATTGCCTGATGGTTTATGGGCAAGCCATGTGGTAACTCTCATGTCTGTACGTATGTCTTAAACAAATGCCACTGGGTGCCAGAGAATTTTTCAAGTTCTTGGCCTTCTGAAGAAAAAGTGGGGTAGTTCATCAAGATGGGGATCACAAATTGGGTTTATTAGAAGGATAGTACAATTTTTCTTAATGCTCCCTTGTATTTTGTAACTAGCCAAATTGAAGTTAGTGACAAATGGGACACGCATCCATTTGTGGCTACTTGAATTAGAAAACGTGTTATTCTTGGTCACCTTATCTTTATTTAGCAAGGAGCTCCTGTCCATATCATTAACTTTGAATAAAGCCTAATTCAAAATGTCAGCATTATATTCTCTTTCTAGAAATGTAACAAAGAGATCACGAGACTGTTTCTCTAAATTTGTTTGAGAACTGCAATTTCTTTTTATCCGCATGAATTGACCAAGCAGAATGTTGTTGATCCAGATCTTTTTGCAATTACTCGTAACGAGTAACAGATTTATAGTGTTCACTTTTTTAAAGAAAGTCCTGGTTTGCACAAATCCCCCAGGTTATGCCTGCAGGTGCAAATCTAGGAAATAAACAGAAGTACTATTACTAGTGGAAGCAAACTTTAAATTCATCCTATTATCATTTAAATAGATCAAGAAATTGTCTAGAAAATTTGTGTCACCTTCCCATACAAATAGTACATCATCTATGTAACGTCGCCACAAAATAATGTTATTGGCGAAAGGATTATTTGACCAAATATTATGTTTTTTCCAGGTACCCTTATACAGGTTTGCATAGCTAGGGTCAAACCAAGTCCACATAGCTGTACTGCAGACCTGTAGGTAAAACTGGGAGATGGAGAAAATCATTGTGTGTGAGGATGAATTGTATACTTTTATATACAATATATATATATATACATACAGAGAGAGAGAGAGTGAGAGAGAGACAGAGAGAGAGCAGTCATCCCTAGCAAGGGAAGACAAAGGACAGCTCTCAAGGATAAATGGCAAAAAAAACCTGTATTCAGATGGTACAGCACAAACAAGATTATCTGAATACAGGTTTTTTTGTTGCCATTTATCCTTTGTCTTCCCTTGCTAGGGATGACTGCTTTCTCTGTTTATTTCTATAGGACAGGCACCATACAATTTCACTTTGATGGGAGTGCCAGCTGCCCCGCAGGGGAGGAGGGAGATAAAAGAGAGTAGATGGAGATTTTTGGATGTAATCAAAGGGAGATATAGAGAGATAGAGAGATAGAGAATAGAGGTGGGAGATAGGATATGAGATAGATACACACACCACAGCACACAAAACACACACACATATACAGTTAGGTCCGGAAATAATTGGACACTGACACAATTTTCAGAAATTGTACGCCACCACAATGGATTTTAAATGAAACAACCGAGATGCAATAGAAGTGCAGACTTGCAGCTTTAATTCAAGGGGTTGAACTAAAATATCGTATAAAACGTTTAGGAATTGATAACCATTTTCATACACAGTCCCCTTATTTCAGGGGCTCAAATGTAATTGGACAAATTAACACAATCATAAATAAAATGTTAATTTTTAATACTTTGTTGAGAATCCTTTGCAGGCAATGACTGCTTGAAGTCTGGAACGCATGGACATCACCAAACGCTGGGTTTCCTCCTTTGTGATGCTTTGCCAGGCTTTACTGCAGCTGTCTTCAGTTGTTGTTTGTTCATGGGTATTTCTGCCTTAAGTTTTGTCTTCAGCAAGTAAAATGCATGCTCGATCGGGTTGAGATCAGGTGATTGACTCGGCATTGCAGAATATTCCACTTCATTGCTTTAAAAAACTCCTGGGTTGCTTTCGCAGTTTGTTTTGGGTCATTGGACGGCGCTTTACTTTACAAATGGACAATCAACTTTGATGAATTTCTTTGAATATGAGCAGACAATATATCCCTATACACTTCAGAATTCATCCGGCTGAATCTGTCTTCTGTCACATCATCAATAAACACTAGTGACCCAGTTCCATTGTAAGCCATGAATGCCCATGCCATCACACTGCCTCCACCATGTTTTACAGATGATGTGGTATGCTTCGGATCATGAGCCGTTCCAAGCCTTCTCCATACTTTTTTATTCCCATCATTCTGGTACAGGTTGATCTTAGTTTCATATGTCCAAAGAATGCTGTTCCAGAACTGGGCTGGCTTTTTTAGATATTGTTTGGCAAAGTCTAATCTGGCCTTTCTATTCTTACAAATGGTTTACACCTTGTGGTGAACCCTCTGTATTTGCTCTCGTGAAGTCTTCTCTTTATGGTAGACTTGGATAATGATATGCCTATCTCCTGGAGAATGTTCTTCACTTGACTGGATGTTGTGAAGGGGGTTTTCTTTACCATGGAAAGGATCCTACGATCATCCACCACTGTTGTCTTCTGTGGGTGTCCAGGCCTTTTTGTTTTGCAGAGCTCAACAGTGCGTTCTTTTTTTCTTAAAATGTACCAAACTGTCATTTGGCCACTCCTAATGTTCCTGCTATCTCTTTGATGGATTTTTTTTTTTTTTTGCAGCCTAAGGATGCCCTGTTTCACTTGCATTGAGAGCTCCTTTGACCGCATGTTGTGGGTTCACAGCAACAGCTTCCAAATGCGAATGCCACACCTGAAATCAACTCCAGACCTTTTACCGGCTTAATTGATGATGAAATAATGAAGGAATAGCCCACACCTGTCCATGAAGCAGCTTTTGAGTCAATTGTCCAATTACTTTTGGTCCCTTGAAAAAGAGGGGGCTACATATTAAAGAGATGTAATTCCTAAACCCTTCCTCCAATTTGGATGTGCTGATAGACTGCACTTTAAGCCCATATTCATTATTTAACTGTAACATGAATGAATTTTGATACACGCCGAAATAACAAAACATGTATCAGTGTCCATTAATTTTTCTTTCCGGACCTCCTAAACTGTGATTATATATATATATATATAATATAGATATATAGATATAGATATATATCTACGATAATAATCTATATAATATATATATATATATATATATATATATAACATAAAGCAAGCAGTCAGCACTCTAATGTAAGGCAAAAGGCAGTTGCTAGTCCCATAGGGATCCACATATCATACGAACCAGCCCAAAGAGCAGTAAAGAGACAGCAACCAACGAGGGATAATCCAAAATAATCTGTATTGAATGAACAGATACACGAAAGCCAACTGCGCAGTGATGTTTCCCATTGGCTCCCCGGCTCACCCTTTGCCCTATGACGCGCAGGCTAGTCAGGTGACGCGCTGTAGCTCCCGACACCAGTCGCAAGTTATGGACATCAGAGCAGGCAGCCTTGATCACGAGAGGGATCTCCCTGCTCGTGGATCTAGGACGTCAGACGCGGATGTCTGAGCTGGCTGCCTTTGATTACAATATTGCTTTTCCCTGCTCGTGGATCCACATGGCTCCTTTCTGGTCCAGGCATTGGTTGTTCTCATATCGTGCTCAGCTGCCCAACAGGTAACTAATGACAGGTTGCTGGTGATTGGTTATGTTTAATTGGTTGCACTAGGGGTGTGGGTATATAAGTAGGGTCACTGTTAGTGTGGTGTTTGCACGGCCCTGAGGAAGGTCTCCCTGTGAGACCGAAACGTTGGCTTTCGTGTATCTGTTCATTCAACACAGATTATTTTGGATAATCATGACTGATGTGGTGATGATTCAAACAGACACACGGAATAACTGGATGCAATCTATAGTGATTGGATATACATACTTATCTTGTATCACTCTATCTATTTGGGATTACTGTTTAAATGAATGTACAACCATACTGGTTACTATAGCCTTTGGACGCAGGGTGTGTATACCTGGCAATCAACACTACATCTATTATAGTTAGGCGTTCATTAGCATTTATATGTACATTACAGGGCATCACTGCACTCCACGACTGTTTGAATCATCACCACATCAGTCATGATTTCCCCTTGCTAGAGATCCTGCATATCCATATTAAACAATAAGTGGAGATGTTTAGCTGGTACCTATATACTAAGCATTAACCTTAGATTTTTCTCCTCTTATTAACTTAGGGTCCAATCACAGGTATATTAATACCTTACCCAAGGGATTATCTAAGAGGAGTTTAATTTAATTTGAGAAGGGTGAAACCGCAAGAGTTACAGTTACACCATCCTCGTATATACCTCCTTCTCTGGCACAGAGTTTCTGAGCTGGTACTGGCACTCCAGAGGCATTATGAGCTTCATGGTTTTAAAGTTATTCATGTAGTAATTTAGTCTATTAAATCTTAATAAACTTGTATATGCTGTTTGTTTTGCGTACTCAAGGACCATGATCTAATACAACTCAGGTCTGTGGTGCGCCCTAGTGGGGATCTTTTTGTGTGCTCTTTACACACACATCCCTTTTGTCTATGTATTTATCCCTGGCAGCACGCGACCGCATTCATGTATCTAATATAAGGGTTTGAGTGAGGCATCACAATCCTTTAAGGTTATGTAAAAGACTGCCACAACAGATGCTGGTCCTCCAATAAAATATTTATTTAAATATTAAAGACTAAACAAAACTGGACAATTTCATAAACATCACCAGAGAATGGTTTCGATAGGTTGAACAATTGTGTGAAAAACGTGTCAAGCAGAAAGTTAAATATCTGATCATTAAATAGCTGCTTGCAAAACAGGTCATAATAGTTTTATGTAGTCCAGCATAAACATCATAGATATTTTACTGACTACATGTATTATGATAAAATGATGACACTGTTCTGTCTCCAGTTCAGTATTCTTCCTGTTTCCTGCTTCTGCCTGTAGCTTAGCAACCTACCTTCCCCCATCCCTGGGGCTTTGGTACTTTCCTTTCTCTCTGTCATTTGGTGCGATTCAGGCTGTATCCCTCTGGGACTGTCTTCAGTTCCTACCTTTCAGAGATGGCCTTTTTTTGCCCCACTGCTCCCAGTGTTAGCATTTTTCTTACCTATTTCTTATTTTTATACATTCCCCTATGTTTTCCCTTCATTTATGTTCATGTTTCCACAATACAACATCAGGAATTCAAAGAAGACTCCATTTTGAATAGAAGAAGGAATTTAGTTAACTGCCTGTATCGACTTATTAAGCTACAGTAAGCCTGGGACAGAACAGACACAGAGGCTATACTGTATATTGCAGAAAACTCAACAATAACAGTACAACTGCTAAACTAGTAAAAATTACTTTTTTATTAACCAAATAAAAAAACAGTGAAATATGTACTATGTAGAGAAATGCAGTGGTATGGATGTATTTTAGTTTGTAATCACATTAAACACTACTCTATAACCAAGGGGCTTTTATATTCTTCACACTAAAGTAACAAACAATAACTGTTTACAGGGTCGCCGACAGGGGGGCGGGAGAGCCGGGCACGGTGGCTGCTTTTGGTCTTTCCATAAAGTTCCAGTTATAGGACTACACAGTCATTAATTTATCCTCTTGCATATATATTTGTATTACTGCTTCATAGTAAATTTCTTGATGTACCTCTCCAGTGCCATTTTAAAGTCCTCATGGTCTTGCAAAAACATGTTTTTACTTGGAACAAAATGCCATTGTGGTAGTGGGCTGGAAATTAACATTTTCAATCAAAGCAATTACTTGCAGTATTCCCCACTGATACAAGCCAGTAAAATGGTAAATGGAGACATAATACTTAATTAAATTGTTATTCAAAGAGCATATTATATTTCGTTTAAACGTGGTTTACATTTTAATAATGTAAACCATCCATTTATTTGAACTTTCACAAATCCATCACAAAAAATTGGTTTGTAAAACAAGCAATTCATTTTATATTGGTAAATACCTGTAACTTATAACGATCCCGTTCTCTTACATAAGACACAAACACTTAATACTGCATGGTGTAGTATTTCAAGGTTTGAAAGGTTACAAATTGTGATTACACAAAAAGTAAGATGTACACACAGCACCAAATAGAGACTGTAGAAAGTATAAATATAGTACTGTAGAAAGGTAACCATTTATGATCTAAAAAAGTAAACGTTTGATGAAAATGATTACTTACGTCATGATTTACACATTCAGTCTGGGTGGACTTATCTTGCTGGGAGACATTAGATGACTGTAAACCACAAGCTTTCTTCTGCAAAAAAAGTTTTGTGTAAAGTTATAAGAAGCAATGCATACTTTACAGCATAAAAAGGATCATGATGCATGATTTATTTACACTGTTAGAAACACTGTGCTCTTTTGTTCTGATTGTCGAAGTACATAAAGGATGGATATATCTGTATGCTTTGCATTTCTTTTCCCATATTGTTAAGCATTGCTGGCTCTTTACAGTATGTTCAGTGTACCTGTAATGGAGTTATGACAGCTAAAGGAGAATACTTCATTTGCATGACTAGTATTTTCTATGCCTGCACCAATGCACAGTTCTTAATATGGAGTGCTCTGTTTTTTATGTAACAAGTATTTTGAAAATTATTTGACAGTAGCAAGACAAACAAGAGAACAGTACTTCACCTAAAGCCTCAATGTATTGCTCGGGAAATTATGTTTGACAATGTAGTACTACTTCTAGTAGCTTATAAACAAAACATTTACAAGTGCATTTTATATAGGAGTACTGTATACTGTGTGCACTGTAACTAAGGGGAGCGTAAACTCTTTTCCCTGCGCACCCCTGCTGGCAGCTCCCCTCTCTCCGCGCCCTCCCCCTCTCTTACCTCGGCTCCGTTGTCGGCGTCATGACATCACGTTGCAATGACAACATGACGTCACGTGTCCTCCATGGCGACGCGTCTAAGAAGCCGCCGGAGCCAAGGTAAGTGAGGTTTACAGAGGCCTTCGCCGCTTCCCCGGCACTTAATTTAAGTGCCTTCGGGAAGTGCACGGGGCCTCTGTAAACCCTGCGCCCCCCGCAGTCAGTCTCCCAGTTTGTGCACCGCTGCTGTAACTAACAATAATAACATTCTCTAGGAGTAAATAAACAGACACATTGTCAAAGACAATATATAAGTGTATATCACAGAAGCTACATTTATTTACTGGGTGTTCATTTCCATGTCACTACCCAGGAGGCTTGTCTGCAGCTTAACCACTGTATGACGTGACAAAGAGGTTAATTAGAACAGAGGTATGCTTTTTTAGGGCATGGAATAACCATGCTCAAACGTCACAGAGGGTAAAATATTAAATGATTAGTGAAGTACCAAACAAGGATCCCCTTGTTCAGCACTAAGAAACACATTTGTGTGTATAATATAAACTTTTAATTTTATAATTTCAAAAAGATGAGTTTGGTAGTAAATAACAATAGTGAAAGACAAACAAAATACTATATGTTAAAAATGGAGAACGGCGTATAGGCGTATATGTGCCATTAGTTAAGATCGTTGGTGGTGTCAGTCTGTCTTTATAGATAGTGTAGTACAACCCACAGCTAATACTTAGCACAGAAAATATCTTTGGAGTTATAGTGGACAGAGCAAAGTCCAGCCACTACATATTCTGTTACTATTTGGTAACAGATTAGTGTAAAGTACTATGTACTGAAGCTACATGAGGCTAGAGATGCTGGAAAGTTGTTCCTATTAATGCACCTAGTAACCGAGAATAGTGAGCAGGTAATTGGTGTTAAAACCTCTCACCACCAAACAGATGTTATTTTACTGTTTAGTTGGGTAGTACTCAAGATAGCACTTCAGTGAAGAGCACAAAAGTGTCTACTATGGTAGATATATTGGCAATTTAGTTCAAGCACCAATAGTAATATTTGTTATTTACTGAGCCAAAATCGCAACAGTTGCATAGTAGAAATACTTTGTCAGAGTGCTCATGCTGCCGACGACTGCAGTCTCTGAAATGCTCTGACTTCCAAACTCCCACGCCTCTCCTATGAGCCGACGTTACGTAGGTAGAGACATCAGACATACCCGATGTACGTTTCACCACTATGGCTTCATCGGGGTCAAATTCCTGAGTGATCCAATGAGTGTTATAACACTCACTGGATCACTTAGGAATGTACCCCTTATGAAGCTAACGTGGTGAAACGTACATCGGTACGTCTGACGTCACTTCCTACGTGACGTCGGCTCATCGGAGAGGCGTGGGCGTTTGGTTATGTGATTGGAATGTCTGAAGGGCCATGCACTCTGGCCCTGCAGCCCCGTTGGCACTCAAAGGGTTAAATGTTAATAAAATAATATGCTATACAGTGGCTCTGTCTGATAAAATGAGGATTCTGAAGGGAATCTTTAGTAATTTCTGCAACATTTGCTGTACAGTTTTTTACAGATGTTAAATCACATACAGGCATACCCCGGTTTAAGGACACTCACTTTAAGTACACTCGCGAGTAAGGACATATCGCCCAATAGGCAAACGGCAGCTCGCGCATGCGCCTGTCAGCACGTCCTGAACAGCAATACCGGCTCCCTACCTGTACCGAAGCTGTGCACAAGCGGGAGACTATTGAGTCTGTTATAAATGTGTTATTTACATCAGTTATACACGTATATGACGATTGCAGTACAGTAAAATGATCGATAAGTGGGGGAAAGGTAGTGCTTCACTTTAAGTATATTTTTGCTTTACATACATGCTCCGGTCCCATTGCGTATGTTAATGCGGGGTATGCCTGTAATTAATAAGTTCAATGCCAGTTTACAATATAATTTAAATTTGTATGGAATCATCCCTAATTAGACATTTCTTAATCCATAAATGAGTTATGTATCTGAATACAATATTATGGGAACAAACACATTATCTGATATTCATTATGTAGAATATACAGATGTAGCCGTCTAACCTTCCGCCTAACCTTCCCTGCAAATGTGGTAGAGAAATTGTTCAGCCGTGGCCCAACGATCCTGGAGCTACATGCATAGCATTAAGTTATATACATTTATCAGAACTTTTCATAAGAGCAGTAACATGGCTAAAAAATCTTTATGAATGTTGAAGACATTACTGTGAAACCTTCAATGAAATTTGATGTTTTTCACTTTAAATGAACATACAGTAGCATATTTATGTATATTTTATAGTTAGACATTCAGCAGATGCAGATGTTTGCAGCATACAGACAATGCATAAAGGCAAAACCTTGTACATACAAATTTGAAAACAAAATAGTTTCATTCACACTCAAATAAGATTACAGTGCACAGTAAGTTAATGACATTAGCTCCAATTAATGTATGCACTTTGATATTTAATCTTTGATGAAGAATTTATTTATGAAGCATGTCAGAACTTTAGCTCGGCCTTGTCTGTAGTATGTATGAACGATATTTTCATAATAAATATGTATTGATTTTTTTTATTTTTCAAGAATACGGCCTGAATGGTGTGCACTGCAATATTTTTTCAACGTTTGTTAACAATAAGGACAACATCTATCTGAAATATCCTAGACATTACATCCCAGTTAAATAGCAGAATTCAGATTTTAATTCAAATTTAGTTCCCAGTAGCATCCCAATGAATTGTGTTTTTCTATTTTGAATGTGTCATTATGACTAATTAACTCCCAATTTTCGATAAGAATTTGAATAAATAGATTGGTAGATGTCAGCACTCGGGACCCCATTTCTGATGTATCCCCTCAAAACTGCAGACAGACCAAGGTACTTGCCCTCATTCAAACGGAGGATGTGTAAAAGCCTTGGACTGGTAGTGAAGATTTGAGTTGATAGCATGCCTGCAGCTTTACATGAGCTCAGCATGTCATGTATATTCTGCAGCTATAATCAGTCACATCATAGAAACTGTGCTGGGCATACTGTATACTGAAGAGAAACAATATGGGCATCCAGCTGCCTAAACTGGGCACTGATTTTGTACAGACATTATAATGTTAGCATGCTCCTGAATATAAACGCTGATCACCCAATATTTTATTGTCACTCATATTTTTATACTTTATTTCTTTTTCCAGTTTCATCAGAGTGGACGGTAAAAGCCAATTGTCTTGAAGATGTACACATTACAAGCAACATCTCAGGATTATACACTACTGTGTCTCAGGGGAGCGCAAACAATTTATGTTGTGCCCCCACCCCTGCCCTCTTATCTGCTCTCAGACATCTCATACTTTGTGACGTGCCGGCGTCGCGTTATCAAGGCGACACATCATCGCCATCAGAAGATGCAGGAGGAGAAGCCGGATAGAAGGTAAGAGGCAGTCAATATAAATGTTGTGGGGAAGAGCACGTGGCCTCTAACGCCGCGGGGCTCGGTTCAGCGTTCCCCAGTTTGCGCACCCCTGCACTATGTAGTACTATATCATCATTTAGAGCTTTGCTGTCAAGCTTTCATGTCCCTGCACAGCTTGATGATAATATCAATTCGTAATATACACATGTTGCTACATTATGTTATTTTTAAGTGGAATTAAAATTAATCTGTAAAATCGTACTATAAGCAAACTTAATTTAGGGTAATGTTCGCAGAATGTGTGGAAGAAACATATGAGTGTAATCTAAGGAAGCAGACACAATAGCTGAAGTAGAGTAATGATGACTGCATGCATTATATACTGTAACCTGTTAACAAAAGTCATACTGAAAACTATTACAACTTTGAATTAAATATAAATGTCATAGCATTTGTTTGAGGAATTGATACCAAGTCAATTATGTCTAACCACTGGGCATTAACTATACATTCCCAAAATAAGATTGGTTGTGAAAACAATTAAATGTGAAAGGAAAGGAATGCTGACTGCCCAGTCATAATTAGTAATTCAATATGCGTTAAAATATTTATGTCAGTTTTTATTTGGTGCAATAAGTCAGCTTTTCATTTGTCTATGGTGATTTATGTTTCAATGTACATTATCGTTTTGTTTCATACAGAGTAAAGCTCTCATTTCCCACAAAATATAAAGTGATGTGCTTTGTTGCCCAGTCATTCTATTAACTTATAGGACACAAGCAATTTATGGTTATGAAGACTCCATTTTGCTCAATTTTAATGAACATTGGTGTACCCTCTGTTGCCATGTGTAGAGTTATCAGCATCTTTGCATTACTACCCTATGACAAAATATAATGAAGCTTAAACATATGTTAGCCATGAAAAGTTATATGCTCAAAACTGCATATTTGAATGGATATCAACATATACAGTACAAGTTAATTGTGGACACTTTGCAATCTATTCATGGACAATTTCTTGCTTTCTACAGATTAAACTTCAGATCCCTAGACAAAAGACTTCTGACGTTGGAGCATATTTTATCATCTTGCATTGTACTGTAGGTCGTTATTAAATAAGCTCAGAAGCTCATTAGCAGTCAATTTTCAGCTGATCGCACTCCAAACAGCCGCTTCAGTGCATATTGAATAAGAGCTCTAGCGTCTAATGCATGAGCACTATAATAATTACCCTAAACATTATAGTGCAGTATTTGGTACCCTATTGGAACTGTGAAACCTGGTTGTAAAACCAATCTAACTAAAAACTAATATAGGGAGGTGTGTAACCCAAGTTAAGTAGTGCACAACCACCTATACAAAGTATAGAGAAAAACAGTAAAATTTGGTCTTTTTGTTGCACTTTTTAGTACCTTCCCATCTATTTAGAGTCTACTAAAGAAAACAATAAACATCAAACCGAAAAAATAAATAGAAGGTAGAAATCCATAGGAGGGAACAATGGAGCACAGCCAGGATCCAATCAGAAGTGACGTGGGAGCAACAATCAAAAATCAAGTTAAAAAGGATTTATTAGAATGGGTAGACACATGGTATAGAGCAGGTACAAAGACACCCCTCTAATGCGTTTTGCGCTGCAACAGCGCGTTGTCAAAGTAAGTAACGCATTAGAGGGGTGTCTTTGTACCTACTCTATACCATGTGTCTCTTTGACAAAGTCCCAAGCGGGACGAAACGCGTCAGAGTGGATCTGACTATGTGAATGTTTGTTCGTTTTTTTCATTAAATAAGGCGTTTTTCAAGAAGCTGCGTTTGGCTACATACTTTGTCTGCAGTGCACCGCTTTTTGCTGTTGGATTTCGTCTGGATTTGTTTAGCTGGCAGCCTGCTCATTCACCAGGATCGGGGATGCATGACTCAGCGAGGGAACTCATTCAAGCTAATATGATGGTCCCAGCGTGACAGCAGGTACTCTGTGGGGGTAGTGGGCTGAGGGCTGTATCAGGAGGTGGTCTTGTTGTTCTCAGGCAGGACGGTCGGCTATTCCCCTCTACACCCCATTAATCATCCCTCCCCCTACCTGCTTAATAGTCTGCTTCGCTCTTGGGATCAAGCTTTAACCCGTTCCCTACCTGTGTGCTTCAATCAGGTCAGAGACCTTTTATTCCCTGAGAAGGATATTCTTTGAATCTACTAGCTCTTGAGCACTTGTTGTGGGATTTATTTCCTACGTTCTCATGCTGGTAGACTGCCTAATAGCAAGGGGCTCACCCAAAAAATTAAATTTGCTCTCCTCACTTGCCGACAAGGATATGAGATTTACATATTACCGGATGTGACACAGACTCAAATTGAAGGCCTCCAAACATCTGCTTGTTCACATTCACCTCTCGATACAGCACTCATCTGTTTTTTCAGTATCCAATTGGGTAGGTGGATTGAATTCCTGCATGTATATATACGTGCTTTATATACAGTTATTGTCAGAGTACATACTGTATATTAAAGTTGCGCAACTCTTTCAACTTGAATTATATCAGTCTCCACTTCTTCTCCATGTGCCTTCTCTTTTGACTAGCTATCAACCGTGAAGAGAAGATCGTCAACGTGCATTTCTCCGTATAGAGATGTAGTAAACACTAATGTTTTCGGCACTGGGGCAAGCCACGTGACTGAGACCACACAGGTACCAGAGGTGCCACACTACCTCCGGAGATGCGGCTTTAAGCTTTTTTAGTCACTGCTCCGAAGACAGTAAGTCTTGATTCATCGGTACCTGGGGTTCTTCTGAGCTATACTTTGAATCTGGCATGAGTCAATAACCAGCTGCTGGCAATGGTCGCTTTTAACATACTGTAATATTTGTTTTAAGGACTAATTTTGATATTGTTTTTACTGTTAGCATTATGTGTATTTTATTGAGTAATTGGGGGCATACCTTTATGATAAAAAATATTGTTTAAATCTCTCTTCATCTACTAAGTTAAATGTATTTCATAAATGCATTTTCCTATATTTATATATGCTAAATTATTGTTTTTCTTTAGTGGAATTAAAATTGATGGGAAGTGTGCCGCAATTACAGCAAGACCTAATTTTGTTACAAGACTCTGTATTGTAAAACCATTCTACTTCAATCAGATTCTGAAGGATCACAGTTATTATTACAGTACTTGTTAACTTCCTGTATTATTTGTATACAAAAATAGAAATATTTTTCAGTTACTCCCCATTTACCTGTAAAAAGGGGATAGTTGTGTAAAAGAACAGCATTAATGATGCACATGGTTTAACAGTCAATTCAAGTTACTGTAACTCATCCAAAAAAGCTTCAACAGGCACTCTGTATTTCAGAACTTTTCAGCTACATTACATTCACACATTGACTACCTTGCAGTTGAGATACAGTAGCTGGGATTCATTGCAAGTCTCACCAGCAAAGATAACTCGTGATAACAAATAGCACTATACATTGATTTAGAATAAGAGGAGATAGGGGAGGATATATTCACATGCCCAAACACTTTAATTCCCCTTGGAATCAATTAGTAGCCACAAATATATAGCTATGTTTAGTGTAGATTTTTGTTTGCTTTGAATTATTATTGGGATTCAGATACAGTACTTGGAATACAAGAACTGATCAGTGTAATAGATCATCATAAACTAGTATAATTTGCCAGCAAAAATAACAATTTTAATTTATAGCAAAATTAAATTAAGTACTTCAAAGTTATAGACCACATTTGTCATTTATGTGCAGCAGCAAATGTCCGTAAAATGTAAACGGTGAATATCAATCTTACCTAAAATGAATTATTTCTTTACAACATATCTTCTGTTTAACAATATTTACAATGTAATTTCAGAGTTAAGTAAAATATTAATAAGGATAATTTAGCTTGTCACGGTCAGTCATAAAACAACAAGACATGAAAAAGGAGATATTCAGGATCAGAACAAGGCTCATGCCAAAATGGGGCACGATAGAGCAAGAATTTACCTGGAGTAGAATAACACTCAGAAAAGAACAAGACTCAAGAGTAGGAAGCTGCAGTCTATCTGAAAAACAGATCAGGAACCAACATACAGGAAAGTAAATAACAAATACCAAACTACAACAGGACAAAGGAGAAGAAGCTTATTCAGGCTTGATCGGAACAGAACAATAACAGATTGGAGCCAGGTGAAGCTAAATCCCCATATGGCTTGCCAATGCAACTTAAATATTATAACAGTATTTAATACTTGAATAAAAATCAGATGTATGCTTAAAAAAAAGCGTCATTACTATTTTTATATAAGAAAACAAAGGAAATAAATCCATCAAGCACAAAGTCCATTATAATATTAAATCTTAAAAGCCAGCAGGGAACTGCAATGCATTGCTGTTTAGAGCAAACATTGCAAATTAAGTAAGTAATAAAGGTAGCAAATACTGTAGGTAGAAATAAACTTTCAAAGAAAACAAATATTTAAAAGAACCCTAAAAGTAATGTTTTCAATCCATCATGGACTAGCTTTAAAGCATCAAAACACCCTGCACTACATCTTTTTTTGTTTTTTTTTCTTGTTCTAGGATTGAAGCAGGGGGTCTCCAGAGCTGAACTGTATTAATTTCAGCTCTGGGAATCCCCTGCTTCCTGAGGTACTTACCTCTGTGCCGGTATCTCTGCAGGCAGGGAACTTGTGTGCCTAACGATATGGCAGCTTACTGTAAATGTCCTGCGTCACTCAAGCCAATAGGAAGCCATTCATCCCTTGTGGCCCACGTGACGGGGGCATTTAAATAGCAGAGAAATACCAACACCCTCTATAGAGGTAAGTATCTCTAGAAGCACGGGGTCTCCAGAGCTGAAATTAACACAGTTCAGCTCCGGAAACACCCTGCTTCAATCCTAGAACTGAAAAGATGTAGTGCAAGCTGTTTTACTGCTTTTAATCTTGACTATAAAAATATAATTAAACAAATATATACATATGTGTATAGTAGACGGAAAATAACTTTTAAACTAAAACCACATCTGTGTCACCCCAAAGGCGGACGTCTGAAATGGTTCCCCAAGAGCTGTTCCCTCTGCACAGAACCAATGTGCTAAAGATTAACATCTACATTTGGTTACTGCTATGTGTTTCGTCAGCTCCACCCACTGGAATGTTAATGACGCAGGAGAACAAAGGACTCTCAAATCACAGCTGAATTAATTCTGAACCCCTTCAGCATACATCTGCGTCACCTGAAACTTGACAGACAGTCTTTGGCAACAGCCGAAAGGCGTCAGCCGATTGCTGATGTTTGATAATATTGCAGCTGCTCTTTTGCAATCTGAAACTCACCTATCCTCTCATTCCCTGTGCCAAATGATTCAATTTACCTTGCCTTATAGAAAGTAATCTCCTTGAGGCAGGGTCTCTTGTAACACAACACATTGCAGGCCTATCTTACCTCTTCTAACACAATTGTAATCTTGTCTATAAATGTTACATATGCCCATAATCATCTCTAAGTGTTCATGAAATGTCTGTAATTTGATTGTATAACCTATGTTCATTTAATGTAACCATATAGTATTATAACTCTGGATTTTCCTATCTGACTCTAGTATGAGAAAATAATTGTATTTAATTTTATTTGTTCTGAGACTGACTATAAAGTATTGCGTTGTCCCCTTAAGTGCTTTTACTTAAAAAATAAATGGGGATGATGGTACAGGTAGGTCTCGGTTATAGGTCTGGCATGGGTGTCCTTCCTATGTTCCTTGTACCGAGATTCTCAGTGAGTAGTGTGTTAGAAAAAATTCTAAATAAATAAGTTTCAAGTGAAAAACTCAAAATTCTATACATGTTAACAATCGCGAAAACCCATGGCCTGTCTGTGACAGACGAGATTTGTAATCAATTATATTAATTATGCATTTACCATAATGCTATGGACAATTATCTGTTATACGTGTTGTTGAAAGAAAATAAAGTATTGGTTTAATTTGGTCAAGATGAAAATATGTAGAACAACAAAATTCTAAATAAGTACTTGACAGTGCACTTGAAGAAGAAACCTCTGTCTACTGGAATGTTGGTCCCCTAAAAGGTATCACAACCTACAACAAATGTGCATCTCTCCAGGACCAATGCAGCTACTAGAACCTTAAACGCCAACCATAGAACATTCAAATAAATATGTCTGATAGTCCGGAAGTCTCAAAGGATTATTATTCATTACATCTGCTAATTTTAATTGTGCCATGTTTTGGCTGTGAAAGTGAGTGCTTCTATTAATTTATTTCAGTAAGAATAACTAAACAAAAAAGTGTCAAATAAAGTCGTTTCTGGAGATTTATAGAGATTTTAATTAACACTGGTTACTAGGGATTGGCAACTTTATCTGGTCACTAATTAAATCTTCTACATTTTATCATATTTTGTCCCAGATAATCCAAAAATATAGTGCACATTAGCAGAACAATTTCATATGGCAAATAAATTACTTTGAGTGGAATTACAAATCTGCTAATTGAAAAGGATATTATAAATCTGTTTATTAAAAAATACTGAAAGTTGAAGAAGGATTCAATATATATTGAGCTTAATACAAAGAGCAAGCTCCCTGGAAAGTTTCTGATTCAGGTCATGTTTTAAATCTCCCATCCCGAGTGCACTATTTCATTCAAACTAATATTTGCCAACATTTTAGAGGTGACCTTGGAGAATAATAATTACTTTTTCTTCCAATATTACCCTTTTTTTAATTCTTAAGTATTTTCTAAAACACCATTTTATTGACTTCTTTCTTTTTTAACCTGTAGAACCATAGACACAAAGTGGAATACGTATCAAGGAAAAAGTGGTGAAATCTGGGGACAAAGTTGCAAAATTGCAACCAATAGGACTTTTTCTTTAATTAATCTGGTGCAATTATTTTGCCCCGCTTTTGTCTTGATACACAGACCCCACAGAGTTAAGGAATTGAGCAATATTGAGATTAGCATCTCAGTAAGGGCATGGGAATAAGTCGAAAATGCTTCTATTTAATGCTTTGCTCACAGATTTTCAGGTTTCTATCAGATCCCGTCTCTCTGCAGCTATGCAAACCCTCTGGGATCTCAATTGCAGATCTAGGACTGTGAGATTTGCGATTCACATAATTCAAACCACTAGTTCAATGCAGAATTACCAAAGCTCATGCACTGTGGGTTGCTGGTTATGCTACTGGATTGCCCAAAAGATTCATGTGCATCTTGCAGGGAATTCATGTATTCTTATGCTTCCCTTTAGTCCCATCATGAAACAAGCCCTTAGGGAAACCTTATTTTCTTACCATTTTTTAGTTTATTTTCCCACATGCACCTAAAAAACTGTATGTTGCCCATATGCTATCCTTACTTCACCTGAATGACAAACAATACAATATTTCTCTCTGTGCCTATATTTAGTTTGAGCTGTGATAGACAGCCACATAGGGCACCCTTAATTAATTATATTTTGCTAATGTCTGCAGTGGGAGTATTTTCCTTTTTAACTTTTTATAAAAAGATATACTTTCAGGTGATTTTTGTTTCAGTTATGCAATATGCTTTGTTCAAATGTTTAAAATATGATTTATTCTATTTTCTAGAAAAAAAATAAGTAATACTAACCTCCGCTCTAAAACAACTGGCTAGACATTGTAGAATCCGCAATAAAAGGCAATCCAGGATGCACCTTAAATTATAATACTTATTAAAGATGGATGCACGATTTCTATTCTTAAAATCAGGACCTTTTTCAACATTAACCATGTTCATTTTATGTTTATTTGTTCTTTCCAAAAATTGACCTGATCTCCCTTTCATACATGAATGGACTATGGTGCCACCTGGCGCTGGAAAGTCTCTTATGGCATAGCACTGCTTCAAAAATTTGGCCCTAAACAGAATGAGCTACACTCTTCTCAGTTTTATTAAAAAAATTGAGGTACTGTACCTTTAAACCGGGACTATTTATATGTGGACATTCTATGACTGAGGCACTACTTTTTTACCCCTGAGGAAGGAAGCGCAGTCTTCCGAAACGCGTAGGGTGGTCTATTCGTGCACTGCTGTCCTAATAGCATCTACCACACTCTCATTACCATCTCCACGGACTTATCTCAGCCATTGGCCTGTCCGCGGCTGCTACCCATGCTGCCCCGCGGAGCTGGGCATTGACGACATCGCCTGTCTGCTGCTGCCGGCTTTGATCCTGCGCTGCTGCTGCGCATGTGACGATGCCTGCTCCCGCGATACGCTGCCCTGCACATCTGCCCTGCGGAGGTCTGTGGTGTGGAAGGCAGGGAGGGTCTCCCCCGGAAGCTCCTGCTTACTGTATGAGACGCTTTGGAGCTGATTTCTACCATCACGAGAGGGGATACTCTCAGAATTATCCACCACCTTCTACATTTTAGTGTCTGGTAAGCGGACAGTCCAGCTATTGCTGGAGTACACCTGTGACCCTTTTATAGTGTTATATTTGTATTGAACATATAGTTGTTATATTAAATGCCTTTTACTTAATTCAGTCATTTGTTTGTCTCAGCATTTGTTTGTCTAGTATTTGTTAGTGGTGTTGTATGTTTTTGTTAGTTACTGTATCACACTATGTTTGTTTTTATATTTATTACATGATTGATCGTCTTGATGAGGAGAGCCCAAGTGGATATCACCTTCCATCTGGTTGTATAATTCCTTTACTTTTTTAGTACACCTAGGGGCCAAGCACCATAGATATAATTTTTTCTTCTCTCCATATCTGACATTGGGTGTCCTAGTTATATCCCAGGCTGCTGGCCATTTCCAGGAGATTCCAATTAGCGCTGCCTTTTTTTCATTGTTTAGTGCACTATTTATCAAGGTACTGTACAACATAATTAGTAGGAACACTTTTTACATCGATTTATTTGTGATGGGTGAAAAGATTACACATAGTTATACATTATGGTTGGGGACAGGTGGTGGTTGGGGACAGGAGGAGAACTGTGTGCTGCTGCTGGCACCTGTCAGTGCCAGGCAGGCAAGAAGGGCTAATACAGTATATAGCAGCAGATCATAAGTCTGTCCGACCCTAGGCTAGCTATCAGCAAGCCTAGTATAACACTAGCATATATAACAGGTGAAGTTAGCAAATAGTAAAATGTCCAATAGTAATAGTGGTTTTGAAAGTAGACACTCAGGGGCAAGAAGTGGTGGTCATAGTTTTGGTCGTGGTGATGATGAATCTAATCAGTGAATGATGCTGCTGCTGCGCCTACTACTGATAGCAAGAGTAAGCTAAAGGACAATGACACACAATCCCAATCTCACTGCAGAAGGTCCACCTACCTACCCCCCCCCCCCCCTCCCTGGGTAGTAGACAATCATCGTCCAATTAAGAGATTGAAAATGGGAACAGGAAGTTCAATTCAGCCTAGGGACCGGCTACTAGGACTATAAATACTTCTGAATCTATAATTGCTAATGTGGAGAAGCATATTATTTTGAATTTTAATGAACTGTCAGTTCTAGGGAAAAGCCCTGCCCACCACCACTGATACCAGTGCCAGCTAATACTGCTGCCAAGCCCACTAAGTGATCTGCAAAAGGCACATCATCCGTCACATTCAAAAACAATCATGAATGCCAAACAAGCTCTTTCATTGATAGTACAAGACTCTGAAGAGTTGTTAAAACAGCAAGACAAAGAAAGAGAGTCAGAGGGACTTTATGATTGAGGAGCAGGAGGGTGGACATGATGCATATTCATTAATTCAAATATCACTTGTTATGAATGAGGAGGATTCTGATGAGGATGTTACTGAAGTTTTGGGAAAGACTAATTTAAGTGGCACTAGTGGTGGTGGCACTGGTGGAAGTGATAATGCTTCAGATGCAAGTGATGATAGAGTGATTATTGTTAAATATTGTGAAAATACATCAACAACATATAAAGGGAAATCTTTATATTCAATGTTTAATAAATATCTTCACTATATACATTGATGTTACCTTTCTCCTCATCATCACCCTCTTTTACAAAGACGTCATCATCACTAGTACTGTACCACTGAACAGTTGATATTGTGATGATGAGTCAGGGCCCACATCACCACCACATTCACAATGTCCAGAACCACAAGTTATGTCACCTGTTGGTCATATTTTCAATGCAAGAGCTATTGTGTGGCAATTTTTTTACAATTTCAAAGGATCAAACTGCACCTACATGTAACATGCCGAACAGTTGTGAAGAGGGGTAGACCAGTTACCCATCTTTGAATTAAGAGGTCACATGACCCGCTACTACCAGACAAAGTAGCAGAGTGCCTTAGATTGTCTTACCCTGACTAAGAAGGGTTGCAGTCAGACAACACAGTGTAATGTCACATTAAAACCCACAATATAGTGGTCATCGTCACCATCTATTAAACACTGCTATCTCCCTCTCAGGCCACAAGTGAAGTGACTTGTGGTTGTAGTGGTGGTAACAGAAGTCATGGCCCATCACTATGAGGAATGTTACATCATTATGGCATGGTTCCCATGAGTACAGAACAGCAGGCACCTCTAATTCTACTAATGCTAAGGACACTGTGGAGGTGTAAATTGGTTATAGTTCATTTCTTCATCCTCATGAATACTGGGCTGATCATGGTAGTGTGGAAAGGCTCACATATGAAGATGAATCAACATCTGATTCCTCAGAAATATACAGCGACTGAACCCAGTAGTCAAGAGGCCCAGGAGGAGCAGGTGGAGGACCAGGTTCATTACTAAGATTACAACACTACCCATGCAACTACACAGATCACCACATCTGGAGACACGTGAGGATACATAGGCTTACTGATGCTGCCTCTCCCAGAGGTCATAGTGGTTGTTCCGCATGCCCAGGTGGCATCCACTTCTGCCCTTAAGTACTGCTGCCGCACAAAGGATGCAGTTTACCACTGCAGAGTCACTCACCAAGCCATGGCAGTGCAATTGGATGAATTCATACACCATAGAGGTGACTCTTCTAGGCAGACAACTGCACATCTGCGATTCCTGTGAGCTAGGGGAGAAGGCTGGAATACCACAAATGCCAACCTGGAGATGACTTGGAGAGGAATGTTCACGTTCTTCCACCTAATTGTCGCCAAGACACGCCTCACTGAGCTCATCAGAAGAGCCACCATCACCAATATCAACCTCTTAAACTGATACACACCCCAGCTGGGCTTACAGCAGTCATAACCTCCTCCCTGCTGGAAGAATTCCCTGCTACCCTATTCACTCCTCCTGTCTGCGATTCCACCTCATATCTACATGCTGACGCTTACCCTAAATCATAAAGAGCAGCAGTAAAGGTGCTCTGCATAGTAGACATGGAAGGGGACAGCTGAACCCACCTGTAGGGACACCAATCCTGAACACTTCATGACTGATCATGACAGACTTGAACTGGGCTGTCCTCTGGCAACCCTGGAACTGATCGGACCTTAATGCGCACGAAACCCATGCTGCGGAATTTCCTGCTCACACACCTGTTCAAAGAGGTGGGCTTCATCATAGGAAGCATCAATCTGTTAATACACAGACAATCATCTGAGCTCAATGACAGAGGAAATAGCTGCTGACAAAGGTGGCCCTGACAGAAACTCTCCAACAAACAAGAAATAGCCTCAAAAATACTCACTACTACCTGCTTCCTGTAACACAGAGCTAATTTCAAAGAGCTAGATTGAAGGAGGTACCTCCCCCAAGCTCAAATCAAACAACCTGTTTAACACAAGCTGAACAGTAGGAGTAGCAGGTTCCTTAGGCATACACACAACAGGTGGTGCAGCCACAGTACTATAGTTAGCCCTACAGCTGGTACTGGGAAAATCAACTGGTATATCTACTTAGGATGACCATATATGTCCTGGGAAAAACTGGAATAAATGCTGCGCATGCGCCAACAACTCCAACGGCGAGCACTGACCGTGCATGCGCAACTGATAAGTGCCAATCACGCATGCGTGATCAGTGTTTGCCAGACACTTAAGAGCATGCACGATCGGTTCTTGCCGATCACTTGTGTGCATGCACAATCGGATTTTGCCGGCAGAGTATGCGCATCCGGCAAGTGCAGATCACGCATGCGCACAAGCACCTGGCAAGCGCCAATCACGCATACGTGTCCAGCGCCAATAAAAACCAGGGCAGTGTCCAGAAAAGTCGAGACCCAGCACAAACGGCTAAAAAACGAGACTGTCCCGGCTCAACCGGGACGCCTTGTCACCCTACATCTACTGCTACCCTTGAGGCTCTGCCCGCACTGCTAACTGAGCCTGAAAAATTCATACAGGAGAGGCACCAACAAAGTTCCTGCTACCCCCTCCACTTTCCAAAATAAAATTAAACCTGTCTGCTGCTTATCCATGCACCAACATAGTCACACACCCTCTCCCCTCACAAATCAAAAGTGTGAGAAAAAACAGGCAAGAAGTGGAAACACGCTGGTTAAGGGTTCTCTAAAGAATGGCTACCACCTATCCCTGCACAAGAAATGGGAGAACTAAAGTGTACCTATTTTCATTTGAGGGCTGTTGGAGGTTTTGGTAGATTTTCAGTACTGTAGGTTGTCATCTATTCATGCACTAACCAGAGAGTTATGCATAGATAGTATATACTGTACTGTACAGAGTGTTAAAAACCAAGCAGCTCGAGATGGCAACGCTCCAACCCTAAAGTCAAATTTCAGAATTACTTTTCTAATATGAGTATACAGTATTTAAAGCCAAATTCTCTAGTTAGTTTTTTGTGGTTTGAATTTTTTTTTCCAATAAAAATGGTTAAACTTTTTTAAAACATGCATATTTCTGAAAACAAATCAAAGTTAAAAAATAAAAAAATAAAAAAATCACAATTTGGAAAAATTGATCTTTATAAAAATCCAAAACCTAAACCATTGTAGTTCTGGCAACCCCCCAAAAAGTTGGAGCCACAACTTTTTTTTAACAAAAAATAAAATAAATTGCCCATACTTTTTCATCACCTTATGCATGCACTCAGAGCCGCGACAAAAAAACCCCACAATCTCAGTTGATAAAAGGATTAAACATTCAGTATTCAGTATTGTGAATGTCCCAGACAAATGTAAATACTGTAACATGAGATAGGGATACCGGTCCGACAATAAAAAAAAACAAAATCCATAAATTGTTCTGTGGGTTCATCAGTATCTCAGATCAGGATATTATTGGAATCATCTGTGAAACTTTTTTCACCCCAAAGAGTAACATGTCACTCATGCATTCCATTATATTGAAATTGAATGTAATGCATAACAGCCTGAAAAGATAAAAGCCTTATCCACTAGATGTAAACATCAAAAATGCAATGTTCCAGTGTCTTTCATCTAAAAAGAAGCCCTGAAGACCGTACTTCTGGCTGGTAAAAATGTGCAAATAAATGACACATACTGTACAAATTTTGAAACCTACAATATAGTTTTCATTGCTAGGAAAAAGATGGTCTTACGTCCAAATAAGATTTTGAATTGGATCGGACTATTAATGCCTGGGCTGATTGTCATTTTTATTTTTTATTTTTTATATTTAAAATAGAAATTCACTGACTGGAAAGGGAACATCACATTTGCTGAAAAGAGACTGGAGCTTTAGGACTCCTAGATTACGACGCTTGTTAGACAAACAGCATATAGACTTACATTTAAAAATAAAATTCTGTTTACCTGCAAAAAAATCATATACTGTAGACCAGGGGTGGGCAACTCCAGTCCTCAAGGGCCACCGACAGGTCAGGTTTTCAGGATATCCCTGCTTCAGCACAGGGGGCTCTTCGACTGCACCACCGGTGCTGATGCAGAGATATCATGAAAACCTGACCTGTTGGTGGTCCTTGAGGACTGGAGTCGCCCATCCCTACTGTAGACATTGAATTAATGTGAATGTGTCCAAATACCAAAACAATACATGTTTTTAATATAGCAGTTTGAAATTGCCCAGCTCTGCCATTTGTATAAATTGATGTCAAACTTCGCATTGCTCTAAATACCAGTTACTGAAATCAGAAGCCTCTTAGTTTCAGTATAAAAAAGCAAAAACATGTTATACTATGCTTTCGATTGCAATATGTACCATTACATTTGCATGAGTACATTCCTCAGACATCCATTTATAGTGGTTAAAAATGTTAAATGTAACTATGGTTGTAGAAGAACTATGGCTGTGTAACATCAAAAGTGTCACATTTAAAGTGTGTGGCAGAGTTCATTTTGGAGTTGAAATTGGAGGTGCAGATTTGAGGAAGATCTGGACTCTGCACAACAACTTTGCAACTGTGAGAACTTAACTTTCAAAAAGCTGTGATTCTTTTTACTCTTTCTATCCTCCAGTACCTGAGAAGTCTCGCCTCCTGCATCTCACTATGCCCTCCCTATTGCTTTTTCTGTTTACTGTTTCTTCACTCCTTTGTGAATGTCTCTGTTCTCTCCAACTTCCCCACTCCCCACTGCACCATTATTTATGCACCTTTCTTTCATCAACTCCTTTACCCCTTAATAAAAAAACACCCACACAAATCCTCTATTCAAACCCTCTATCTACTCCTTCCTGCTGCTGGGGATATCACCTAAGCCTAAACCCAGACATACACACCTGATCTCACCCACGCCTCCCTGCCATCTCTTCCCCTGTAAATTGTGTTAATCCTCTCCTTTTAATACTGACTAACCTTAAAACTCACCCCACAAATAAAGCATCCCTGTCATATTCTCTAGCCTGCTGTACCTATGCTTTGCCACCGGGACTGCGCCCTCTAATGTCGTTTTATAGCCTTGCAGTAAAAACAAAAAAAAACCTAAACTTGTCCACCGGGATTTGCTGCTGCTAAACTAGAACATTCCAGAACCTGTTACCTGACCCTCTGCACCTGTGCTCCACCTCTCACCTGCCTATATAAACCTCCTTTCCTGTTCCTCCTTGCCTGTTTATTAGGTTCCTTAGCACCTGCAAGGTTTCTTGTGTTACTCTGTGTTAGCTTTTGCTATCATCCTGTTCCAGTTTCCTTCTGTGCGACCTCTGCTTGTTTCCTGACTTCGCTACCTGCCGCCTTGCCTCGGACCCCTGCTTGTTACCGACTTCGCTACATGCCGCCTGCCTTGGATCTCTGCTTGTGACCCCTACTTCGCTCCCTGCTGTTCCCTGCCACTGGGATCCACTTCACCGAAGTTCAATCCTTGACAGAATAAACAGGCCCCTCAACCATGGATTCCCCGCTGGAACAGACCCGACTCAGCTCAGACACTCCATGACTTGCAACATATCATGGTTGGTTACCAGGAACAACAAAGACACGTGTTTAATCGCTTGGCCGCTTAAGAAAAAGCCGCCACTGCGGAAGCTGAGAATCGTGAACTACGTGCAGCCTTAAATCACCTTGTCTGGTTCAAACACTGTGACGTGCAAACCGCACCCCGTGTACCTTCCGGAAAAATGTTGGAGGAAAGACAATCTTTTCGGGTTTCCTTAATCATGCAGACTGTGTTCAAGCTTCAGCCTACCATCTATAATACCAACGAGCCCGGGTGGCTGATCATAACCCTGCTCAAGGATGAGGCCCTTGCTTGGGTCTCCCCTATGTTTAGAACAGATAGCCCACTACTAAGGGACCTGGAGGAGTTTTACGATTGCCCATGAGTCTATTTTTTTGATGACCCAAATCGTAGTGCAACGCTGAGGCACACTCTGAACAATCTTCGTCAAGGAAGACGCTCAGCAGCTGAGTACGCCCTCGAATTCCGCGATGGGTTAACGATACGAGTGGAAGTAGGCGCGCAGAAAATCTATTTTCGGCAGGGTCTCTCAGTAGCAAGTTAAGACGAACTAGCCCGGGTGGAACCCCAGAGAGATTTCAGACTTTGTCCGTTTATGCATCCAAATTGATCGTAGGCTTACGGAAAACGATTGGAGAGACAGGGTTCATGCCAAGCCCCCCGGTTAGAGTGTCAGTACCCCAAGACGTTCCAGGGAGACGGAGGAGGATCCGATGCAAGTAAATACACTGCGGGGAACCATCACACCGGGTGAAAGGAATAAGACGCCAGAACAGAAGATCTCTGTTTAGTTGTCGGAAACGATGTGGCACTATCCGCTGATTGCCAAACAAGTTCCAGGCGGTCTTCTTTCCAGAGCCCTAGAAGAAATCAGCTGCACGACTATTTCAAAAACGTTCTCTCTCTGCTTCAAAGGAAGATAACCCTCCTTCGCTACACACCACCCTCCTCCTGGTTCCTATTATCATCGGGAAGGAAACCAATCGTTTTCAACACAACACAGTAATGGTCGACTCCAGGGGCGCAGGGATTTTATGGACATAGATTCGCCAAGAACAATTCGTTCATTTGTAGCCAAGGAATCGCCAGAGGATGGAAGTCGTTGACGGTTTCTCCCTTAGCTCTGGACCGTTACCCATGAAAACCAGCAACTTAACACTAATCATGGAGCCCAATCACCAGGAGAAGATTTCATTTGGTCTCATTCCATCACCTTGTTTCCAGTGATTCTGGGAATTCCATGGCTCATGATCCCTAACCCACTAATCGACTGGAAGACCAAACACTCACGTTTCCCCTCGAGCACTGTCAGCTAGCCTTCTACCTAAAACTTACTCCTATAACCAGAGTGTGTAGGAATACACTAAGATTTCTCTCGTCTCAGAAAATTCTTCTGGCTGCCTCTCCTTACTGATTTTTAGATGTGTGTGACAAGAAGAACGCGGAATACGCTTTCCCCACATCGCTCTTATGACTGTCCCCATTGAATTATACCGGGCTGCTATTCCGTTTGAGAATTTATTCCCTCTCAGAACCGGAATTGAAGGTCCTCAAGACTACCTACCTACAGGAGAACCTATCAAAGGTTTAATCCGACCCTTACTTCTCTCCAGCAGTTCGCTGCGCTCTTCCTCGTTGGGCACAAAAGACGGTTCTCTACGCCCCTGCATTGACTATAGGCGAACTAATATAAATAACGTGGGAAGAACAGTACCCATTACCTCTGATTATGACCTATGGAAATGATCGCGTCAGCCAAGATCCTTACCAAATTATCTCAGCAGAGCTTTATAATTTGGTCCGCATTCGTTCCGCCTCCGTGCACGAATGAAAACAGCCTTCCGAACCCTTAGGGCACTATTAATATCTGGTGTGCCTTTTCGGACTCTGTAATGCCCCTGCTCCTCCAGCATTTAATCAAGATGTCCTCTCCCGAGAGTTATTGACAATTCGTTGGCATACTGGATGACATCCTAGTCTTCTCAGATAACATCATGGATCACCAGAGACAGGTCCGAATTGTCCTTGAGCGTCTCCGTAAGTACAATTATACATCAAGTTAGAAAATCCGAATTCGAAAAGACCAGCATGCAATTTCTCGTTACATCATCTCTCCCGATGGTTTGAGTATGGAACCCAGGCAAGATTCAAGCCGTGGTGGAATGGCCATCCTCGAAGAAAGACACAGAGATGTTGTGGTTTTTGCCAATTTCTATAGAGCTTTATTAAAAAATTTCTCGGGCATATGTGCCCCCAATCACCCAACTCACACGAAAGGAATTCCCCCTTCAAATGGTCTCCTAAAGCGGATGGCGCATCCGAACAATTGAAGTCACTCTTAACATCGCCCCTATCCTCATCCATCAACCAGAATTACCATTCATCTTGGAAGTGGATGCATCCGATCTCGCTGCGTTGGGCCATTCTGTCACAAAGAATTGGACCCAAGATGCTCCTTCATCCATGTGCTTTTTATTCATACCAAATGTCAACAGCTGAACGAATTATGACATCGGAAACAAAGAACTCTTGCTATAAAAGCTGCATTCTCTGAGTGGAGACATCTACTGGAGGGGGCCCTCCCCAATTAATTACGGTTCTTACGGATCATAGGAACTTAGAATTCATTCGATCCGCAAAGAGACTGCTGCGCGCAAGCCAGATGGGCTCTCTTCTTGCAAGATTTCAGTTCCATTTCATACACCGCCCTGGCTCCAAGAATGGGAAAGCCGACGCCTTGTCACGGTCCTTTCCTAATCCAGTTCAGACAAAGAGCAAGAAGAAACTATTCTTCCCAAAGAAATTTTTTGGGCGTCACATTCTCTGCCGAATCTCCTCACACGAATTAAGGGAGCCTACTCAAATGACACTTTTCTAAAAAGCCCTCCTCCGGAAGGCAGAACTATTTCTATGTGTGTTCTCTGGAACTGTAATGATCGTCTGTTCGTTCCTAAGGAGGTAAGATTAGAGGTGCTCCAATTAATGCACGACTCCCGACCCGCGGTCACCCAGGTGTCCTCAAGACACAGGAACTGTTGTCTCGCTCTTTTTGGTGGCCTAATTAGCACAAGATGTTAAAGACTATGTCCTCTCCTGTAAACTTGTGCTAGGACCAAGACCCCTCGACATCACCCGTGGGTTTACTTGCAGCCTCTTCGTCCTCCAACTCGTCCTTGGGGTCCCTTCAATGGATTTTATTGTTGACCTGCCACGATCAAATGACATAATCCATCCTGTAGTGGTGGATCGACTTACAAAGATGGCTCACTTCATTGCAGCACAGAATCTCCTTCTGCAGACCAGACAGCCAACTTGATTGTGAAAGAGGTGTTTCGGCTTCACAGGGGCTCCTGAGGATCATATCGATAAGGGGTACAATCACTTCAAATTTTGAGGACCTTCTGTTTCCTCTCTAGGAATTCGTTTAAATTTATCGTCGGCTATCATCCACAATCCAATGGCCAAAAAAGGACCATACAGACTTGGAAACAATACTTACGATGTTTTGTTTGTCATCCAGGATGACTGATTGATTTCCTACCATTTGAGTTTTTCAACAACAACTCACATCATTCATCGACTCAGAAGAGCCCTTTTTTCCTCAAATTTAATGATTTCATCCAACCTTTATTCCTCTTTCCATCTTCGGCCCCATTCCGGCAGTTACAGAGAAACTGGAGACTCTGCGAGACATCCAGGAGACCCTCAAAGAGACGCTTCGTGAGACTCAAGTAAAGTACAAAGAGCATCAGACCAACACCGCGACCCTCCCCAGAATTTCAAGTCGGGGATAAAGTCTGGCTTTCTACAAAAAATCTACGTCTAAAGGTTCCAACCATTATTTGGCCAAAAATACATCGGGCCTTTTCGCATCTCACACTAATAAATCCAGTGTCCTTCAGATTAGAGCTTCCTGAGACCATCAAAATACCCCCTGTGTTTCACTCTTCTCTGCTGAAACTTTCCGTGAGAACCCATTTCCTGGACGGAGACTTCCTCCCCCTGAACCATCCTCGTGGATAACGAAGAGATTCATTGTGGAAGAATTTTGGATTCCAGGTTAACCGAGGGAAAACTACCGTACCTGGTTCACTGGGGGGGCTATGGCCCAGAGGAGAGTCTTTGGACCCAAAGATTTGTACTCTCCACGACTAGTCAAAGCTTTCCACCCGACGATATCCAGACAAGCCTAGCAGGATCGTCCGGAGAACGCCCTTGGGAGGGGGAGTAATGTCATATTCTCTAGCCTGCTGTACCTATGCTTTGCCACCGGGACTGCTGCCACTCTAATGTCTTGTTATAGCCGCAGTACCTAAACTTTCCACCGTATGCTGCTGCTAACTAGAACTTCCAGAACCTGTTACCTGACACTCTCAGCCTGCCTATATAAACCCCCTTTCCTGTTTCCTCCTTGCCTGTTTATACTGGTTTCTTGCACCTGCAGGTTCTTGTGTTTACTGCTGTGTTAGCTTTTGCTATCATCCTTTCCAGTTTCCTCGTTGCCGACCTCTGCTTGTTTCCTGACTTCGCTACCTGCCGCCTCTGCCTCGGACCCCTGCTTGTTACCGGTACGTACTTCGCACCCCTGCCGCCGTGCCTTGGATCTCTGCTTTGTGACCCTACTTTCGCTCTCCTCTGTTCCTGCCACTGGGATCCACTTCAGCCGAAGTTCAATCCTTGACAATCCCGATAGCTTGCACTCATGCTTACTGTCCCACACTCAGTCACTCCTACCACCCATTGTGACCAAGCATTGCCATCTACAGCACTTATTCCCTCACCTGCTGTCTCTGTAAATTCCCCATCAATCCTCTTAGATTGTAAGCTCTTTGGGGCAGGGATTTCCTTTCATATTGTCTGATTTTGCTGCACTTATTGTATTATTATAATTCTCTGTACTGTGTTCTTTGTGAAGCGCTGAGTACACTTTTGGCGCTATATAAATAAAGACAAACAATACAATACATACAACTAAGTTCTACACAATCTCACTGTGTTCCTTAAATGTATGTTTAAATACTGCCTAACAATTATAGTTCTATGTTTCTATGTGTAGCGGCGCGCGCGGCGGGAGAAGCAGCCGAACTACCTTGTTGCCGCCGGAGCTCCACACTGTGCCAGGAGTGGGGGGGCTGCGACTTGTTGATCGCACATGCGCAGTACAAGCGAGTTGCGCATGCGCAGTGTAAGTTGCGTGGGCCATCTTAAAATGGCTCCGCAAGACACTACAGCGGGACTACATGTCCCAGAATCCTCAGGGGCAAATACAGGGAGGAGAATATTTTTGGCACGCAAAGACGGACGTGCACATGCAGTCAGATGAAGGGTGGCAAGAGCACAGGTAGTGTCCTGGGAGCAGTGCCCCTGGACTAGGATTAGGTTTGCCCCGTAAGGCTCCAGTTAGACCCCGAGTCACAGCTAGTTGAGTGTTGTAGGGAAGGCCCCAGATAGGGACGCTTTCCCCTTTAGTGTAATACTGCACCGGTGTCCGGATGGCCATGGGGTGCCATGCAGCCGGGGACCAGGTCACAGAGAATAGAGACATTGTGTGAAACCCTCCAGCTGGAGCTCGCACCTCGTGAGGAGGATCAGGACCCTAAGGAGTGAGGGGATTGATGTCGGAGGCCCCGCTGCGTGGAACCTGACTGATCTTTATTCCGCTAGCGGTACCTGAGTACAGGAGTACCCAGGAAGGGATAAGTGCACCAACAGTCCACAGGGGTACCTCATACAGGGGTACCTCAATTCTACTGCTCACTTTTAAAGCTTTACATTCTTCTGCCCCTCATTACATCTCAGCCCTAATTTCTCGCTATGCACCATCACGACTCTTGCGTTCTTCTCAAGGATGTCTTCTTTCTACCCCCTTTGTATCTAAAGCTCTCTCCCGCCTTAAACCTTTCTCACTTTCTGCCCCACACCTCTGGAATGCTCTTCCCCTCAATACCCGACTAGCCCCCTCGCTATCCACCTTTAAGACCCACCTTAAGACACATCTGCTTAAAGAAGCATATGAGTATCACTGGATAATCATGGACACATGACACAAAGCTTGGCCTCCTGCAGACGCACTTACTAGTATTCCCTCCTACTGTCTCTGTACGTTCTCCCTACCTACCAATTAGATTGTAAGCTCCTCGGAGCAGGGACTCCTTCCTTAATGTTACTTTTACAGTATGTCTGAAGCACTTATTCCCATGATGTGTTATTTATATTTGTTATTTATATGACATGTATTACTACTGTGAAGCGCTATGTACATTTTATGGCGCTATACAAATAAAGACATACATACATACATACATACATACATTGGTCATAGGGAAAGGGGGCTACATTTCTTTTCTACATTTTGAACATTCCAATAAATGAACTTTAAACTAGCAGAGAATGCTTGTGTCATATAGTAAAATGTGAATGTCATGGGGTGTAATGTAGAACTGGAAAGGATCTAGATGACATAGTGCTCTTTATGCTTATAGCCATTTCCTACTGACAGCATGCCACTGCTTTTCATTTCATGTTTCATAAGCAATCATTCCACTTAGCTGCCTTTTTAAAATGTACTGCATTATTCACTGCCGAAAGACAAAGCTTCATAAGGAACGCCTTCCAGCTCACTGAACATATTAAGAGCATAAAACACCTGTGCCAACGTAAAACAAAATTACTTTCGACTACACACATCCAAGGAGTTCAACAAATATCCTTGAACACAAACCTGCCCAGAATTACAATGTGAATTAATATTCCATCAATCCAATAGTAATCACGAAGGGCTTCAATGCTGACAAGTGCACTACAAGTTTGTGAGATGGAAGGACTTGTAGTAATTAAAGAGTTTCCATAGCAATCCTAAAGATCAATTAGAACAAAAATATTTGTATTCACGTATTTAAAGTACCTTACAAATGCACAGCACTGGTCTAACTTTTGAGCTTGGAGGATTTAGCAAAAAGTAAAAAGTCAGAAAGAGAACAAATTTATGGCCGCACCACTCAGAGGCAGCTTGTAAGGCCTATGCATTGGCAGTTAGCCAGGATTTGCAGAGTTCTGAATACCTGCCCTCATGGAGTTTGTTCTGGCTGCAATATTGCAATTGTCCACCAGGCGTAAGCCGAAAGAGAACTACAATTCCCAGAGGCATTGCAATGCTCTCACTTCCTGGTTCAGGCCTATTTAAAGGTCAGGAAGTCATATGGTCCCTACGTTTGAACTTTGTTTTTTTGCCAGCCCAAGTCCCTGTTACCTGCCCATGGCCCAGTTTCCATGTCCCTGTTTGCCAGTTGTTGTCCCTGTTTATGTTACTTTGCCTATTATCCTGTTACCAAGAATTGATTGTCTCTGCCCTAATTGAACCCTGTTTGCTATAATTTTCCTTCTTGAGTTCCGTCATCATCCTCAGTGTTCTCAGACAGCTTCAGTCAGGCTTTGGACATGGCAACCTCCAAGTCAGGGAGTGGATTGCAATGACAGCAGCCAGCCATTTTGGCCCCAGAGTGTAGCAGTAGAGATGAGCAGTAAGAAACAAGGCTAGATCAGAGTAGGTGATATAGTAGAGTGCCAGGACACAGGAAAATGTAGCATCCTTGTATAAGGCAGTAAATAAATTAAGATGAGGTCAAAAACAGACCAGGATACACCGGGGTTGGAATAGAGGGTATGAGACACCCAGGAGGTGTGTAAGAGAAATAAGGAGGGCTCACAAGGCTGCAGAAATAAGGGGGACCCCAGTGGAAACTCTAGTTCTGGCCCCATACACAATCCCCCCCCCCCCCAACACACAATTACAATGCTACAAAAGGTCATCCCTCCCCCAATTACACACGCAATTCCCCTCTAACCCCCACACACAATACGCAAACAATTCCTAACACACACAATTCACCCCCCTCCAAACATACACCACTCCCCCTGCCACAATACCCACAACCCATACTCCCCCCCCCCACCACCACCACCGCAATACGCACACAATTTTACATTGGGGGAGGCATCTTGTACCACGAGCGGGAAGTTGTGCCCGACTTCCGGGTGGACCCAACTTAGGGTGCAGAAAGGCAGGGCAGCTGCCAAGTCCAGGAAGTTGTCTTTAGCTTTCCCCTCTCCTAGCGTCTGTCCTGACTTATACCTCCATGATTTTGGTCTGCCACAGCAGCAGCTGGGGAGAACTGGAGCCCGGAAGCAATCGGGGGCCTGGCTCCCAGACACAAAAGTTGGGTATTGCTTCTGGGCGGTCCCATCTTCTAGACTCGCAGGGGTGAGCAAACTTTTTATGCCGAGCCCCCCTTTTTATCCATGAAATTTCTCGGGCCCCCCTGCCTGATGTAATCAAAATCACATAAAAAAAAACCTTTATTAAACGGTATACAATGTAAATACAAATATGTCTAAGGCCGCGCATATAGTGCCCGCGACAGCGACGCTAGCGAAAGTTGTATTTCGCTTTGCGGCGGCGTGGGCGACCAGGCCATTGATTGGTTCAGGGGCTGTCACATGAGGCGACAGCCCCTGAAAAATCAAATATTGCCGGCTTCAAAAATTTGCGTCACCACGTCACGCTTACTATAAGCGCACGAGGCGGCGGCGACAATGCATTTGTTTTCGGGCGATGTCACGTTGCCGGCACTATAAGCGCAGCCTAAATACTTACATACAACAGCTCGCTCTTGCAAAATTAGGCTGCTTCCACGCTGCCGCGGAGAGCGGTGACATCACCAACTCTCCAAGCATGAGCACAGGGTGTGCTGCATAATTTTGCAAGCACGAGCGGGGAAGGGTTTACACTTTTTTTTATTATTATTTCTGTACATTCATAGTATGATTGATATAGTGGCAGCCTACCCTCTCACTTGCAGAGGATTGCAGCGAAGCAGGTTGCCAGCGGAGGAGAGCAGGAACACTGCGCTATTGTAGGGCAGACACCTTAAGGAGGGCACAACCAACAGGCACAGCACACACACACACAAATATACAAATATACATATACACACACACACAAATATATATATATATATACACACACACAAATATACATATATACACACACACAAATATATATATATATATATATATACACACACAAATATACACACATATATATACACACACACGCATACACATACACACACACACACAAATATACATATATACACACACACATATATATATATATATACACACACACACACACAAATATACATATACACACACACACACATATACACACACACACACATATACACACACACACACACACAAATATACATATACACACACACAAATATACATATACACACACACAAATATACATACATGCACACACACAAATATACACACACAGACACACAGACACACACAGACACACACACACACACACACACACACACACACACACACACACACACACACACACACACACACACACACACACACACACACACACAAACACACACACCTGGTGGGTGGGGGGAGTAACTAAGCCTGCTCAGGTCCCCCCATGTGCTACTGAAAACGGGCGGGTAATAGACAGGAGGAGGAGGGCTTGTCTGTGTGCAGGGAAGGCCCCGCAGCAAGGCCCCGCCCCCACAGCAAGGCCACGCCCCCTCAGGCAGACAGCAGAGAACTGGAAGCAGCCTCTGCACGGAGCTTCTACCCGTCCGTGCACAGCTCTGCCCGCCCCCAGGTTTCCCCGCACGCAGCCTGCGCCCCCCCCCCTACATAATCTTGCGCCCCCCAAGGGGCGCGCCCCCCAGTTTGCGCACCGCTGTTCTAGAGCAGGTCGGCTGGGCCCCCTGCAGCTGCCGGCACAGGAAAATTGTCCCAGCTCTCCCCCCCCCCGGCGGCTGCCTTGACTGATACCAACATGCTTTTGGTCAGGTCTACCATTTGCTAGTTACCCAGGGACACAAAGTATACCTACCGGGGTCATCAAAGTCTTCCTTCATCTTTTTCATAGTAAAGCCATTTTATTGACCCATCAGATTAATTAATTGTTAGACAAACTTGCTTCATGTTAAAATATTTATATAATGTATGCATTCATTTACCTGATTAGTTATAAACAAAATAAATAAATCTAAACTAAGGCATTTCAGTAACACAAAGTAAAAAAAATCATGTTAACATTTTTAGTTTCTATATTTTTCTTTTATAAAGAAGTTTTAATTATAATTCCTTGAATTTGTGGAGCCCTTTGTGTTTATAATAGCTAAAGCTACTTGTGTGGTTTGTAGGTTGTAAAAATATACATTCATAAATGTTTTTGTATGTATACTTTGTGAATAGATTTCTTCTCCAGATATGTAATATACAGACAAGGAATAGGTTTAACTTTTACAAATTCCATGTGTAAATGAAGCACCCAAGGCCCACTGTATGCCAATATTCAATTTATAATGTCGGATTTGGAGCAGCTGCTATGTGCTAATTCAAGAACATATTATGTGTACTGACATCTTTTCAATTGAATGTTCTCGTGCTGTGAAAATCAAACCTCTCTGCTCAATTATTTATTTTTCTTTATCTGAAGTTTCAATTATTGTAAGGGTAGTTGTAGTATGATAAATGAAAGAAAATTCCTTCAAAATCGTCTAATTCTATTCATTTGTAGAATGTACACACCTGCTCTGCACAATGAATGAAAGAAATATGAATAAATCCACTGAAGGGCAATAAAAGTTTATGAGCCTACTAAAAATGACCATTTCAATGACATTTTATTAGATTGTATGAATCTATAGAACACGTCAAAAGTGAAATAATAAACTTTTTTAGGTGCAAAAAAATTGCATTCCAACATTATCTTTCTGAACTTTTAAATTACGTGTCACCGTAGACCAGGTCTTTTAACACATTTAAATTTAAAGGATCAGTCACAAGGCAAAACAAGGCAGTGAAAAAAATTGAGGTTTATTTGGATAAGACCTCGGAAACACACAGAAATACAAAATACAGAGAATATACACACTTACTGGAGTCTGGGGTTGAGATCTAGCCCTTTCCTAGTTGCAGGGCTTATGCATCAGCAAAAGGCGTTGTTACCCTGTCTGCTCTGGTTGGTTCCAGCAACTTGGCTGGGCCTCTCCATGCTTCTCTGTGTGAATAGTTCTTTCACAGAAGCACATTTGAGAAGCCTGCCGGCAGCTGCTTGTTCCTCCAAATCTCCAACAGAAAAGAGAGTTATCTGCTACGCTGCTCTCCCTTATATAGGGCTTGATGCCTATCTAATACACTGAGGGGGCTGGCAGCCAATTAGAGCATGGATTGTGGTTGTGCAATCAATGATAGGAGGAGAATATTCAAAACTTGCTAACGGAACTCGTGCTTATGAGTTTGACATCCAGCAACTGTTTTCCTGGCTGACCATACACCCTGGGCTCCTGGCTCCCCGGGTCTATGTGAAACAAAGACTTTTTACTCAAGATATCCTGTTCACAGTCCTTCCCCCTCACCATGTGCAATAAACCTGCATTTTTCTTGCTATGCTAATCTACCTCTGGCTGCCTTTGGTCACTAAGCTGTTTTTTCCTCACAGGAGAAACACACAAGGCATGAAAATGTGATCCCTAGAGCTATCAGTCTACAAGTTGGACCTAAAACGTGGGATCTTTGAACTGGGCTCTAAAACCTGTTCTAAGACACCAGCCCTATACCCAATACAGTAACATTTGATCCCTAGAGCTGAGACACTGAAACTGGGACCTGCGAGTGGGGGTTCTAAAACCTGCGTTAGCATACAAGCCTCCTAGAACCAGTACCAGGAAGGTATTCACGTGCACCAACGGTCCACAGGGGTAGCGCTACCTCACATTTGGATGGGACTTGCTGGGAAGGACACCAGGGATATTGGTGCCACCGCAACCTCAGTACTTCGGGGGAATCACCAAGTGTTGGGACATTGAGTGTACACTGGGTTATCCAATTGTGCTTGGATCCTCTCAGGTGGAGGCGCTGTCATCACACATATCTGGTACACCCCAGTATCCCTGCAGCGGAGGATCAGGCCAGCAGTGAGCCCAACAGGCCACCGTACAGAGGAGAGAAAGTACTGTTCCAGCTTTGCCAGCATTTCGTCCGGAGCGCATGCGCGACAGGCGGGAGCTGTGTAAGGAGTGTGTAAGGAGAAAGACAAATGGAAGGAGACCCGGTTCGTGCACGAGTTCCTGGAGACCCTCCCTGCTGTTAACTGTATCCTGACATACCATTTCACCATCTCATCAGCTGGAACGGAAGCCACAAGAGACCACCAATTCTTTGGAAGGACGCTCTGTGGAGTCTGGAGACATCTCCTCTCTATGCCAATAATTATTGGCCGCTTGTGAGTTTTTAATCTCTATTCTATTTGTTGTTAATAAACAGTGTTACACTATATTTCCCTTCTCTTCCCTATTTGAGGAACCATCAAGAGGTCCCCCTCCCCCCCATCTGTAGTTGAAGATCTGTTGCTTAATATAAGTGTGTTCCCCTTTTTAATTCCATAAGGTACTATTATGTATTGAATTACCCCTGAGTGTGGTCCCCCTCTCTATTTTACATTTCATGTGTCTCGGAATCACAAGTGGAACGACGCGCCGGAGGATCCCCCCCCCCCCTTTATCAGACAATACAGGTTAACCCTATTTGCCCCCAAATATCCTCCTTTTTCCTCATGTCCAGAAGTCTCTGCCCTGCAGCTATTTCTCATAAGGGGCCACCCACTTATAAGCTTGCACAGGCAGCTACGGGACCATGATTCAAAGGGAATACAACATAGAATGCCTTAACGGGCCCACCTGGCTTACATAGTTAACCCCACACACAGTTCCTAGCATATAAACTTATGGGGGACAGTATAAGGGGAAAAGAATTACAGGGCAACACGGTAAGGTACAATATTAGACACAAGAGCTGACACTCTCAGCCATACAGTTTCAGGGGCAGCCAGCCCGGATGCACCTTTATTAATGAAGGCCCGCTACCCCTTACTGTCACAGTACATACAACTGGTGATATTCAATTCAAAGGATAAGCACCCATCAGTATGTAAGACTAAGGCAGTTTTATAAACACTGAAGGGGCTGTTGGGGCTGTTTTTGACCAAAGAACAAAACGGTCCAAACAGCAACTTCTGCATTTGCTTTATACTAGTATTGCCTCATCTTCCATACTGTTTTTGTAGCTCTTCTTAACTGAGGGCAGTTTTCGGTGGAGAAAACCTATTGGGATTGAGGTGCAGTACATGCATATTATGACTATACATAGATTAATTTAAGGCATGGCACACTGTCTGATGTTTTAATCTTATCTGTGACCTTCATTAAAGTAATGTTCCATTAATTGTTGCTCAAGATATCATGTCTAAAGAAGATCTTATATAAGACAGAAATATGTATATTCTATGTACTGTACCTTTATACCGTTTACAGTGTGACAGTAGGGGGTAGCCAGTCTTCATAATAAAGGTGAAGCCCGACTGGAAATTGTGGGTCACTGGCAGCTAAGTAGCATCATAAGCCAGGGAAAATGTAATGCATACCAAAAACCAGACCTGTTAGGTGTTTTTACCTGTTTCCCTATTCCAATAAACATGAGACTTTGGGAGTGGGAGTTTTAGGTGGGATAATTGGGTCAAAATGTGTTTGTCTTGTTTTCAGGAGTTTGGGGGACATAGTTATCGCTAGTCCCGTAATCCTCCCTGATGTGCAAGCATGATTTGCGGGTAAGCGGTCAATTACACCGGGTCTACCCAGTGTCCCCCAGAATCCTGTTTTTCAAGCCCAAGTATCCCAGACCCATTTGCCACACATCTATAAGTTTCCCAAGAAGTACAAGTTTATTAAAATAGTGTTTTAATGTTTAATACTGTATTTATTAATGTCTATACAGTCAGCCCGGGCATCTACATAGGTGCCGGGATGTCTGCATAGACATCGGAGTTCAAAGGGGAGAAAGTATGTCCAGAGGTGAGAAAAGCGTTTGGTGAACGGGGATGGGCGAAGTACCAGGTTCAGAGAACAAAAGACAACAAAGGACACCCGGCTGGGGCACCTTTTGGACTGCCTGACCTGGTGGAGCCTGCCCAGAGGGTGGCAATGGGTTGGCTGGGGGAAGATTTTGCTGGTAGGCGAATTTCCCATTGGCTGATTCATATTTCCCACTCGCCCAGCTTTACGAGCTGGCTTGGCACACCCCCTCCTCTGACGTCAGCAGCCAGATGAGCCCCCACTCTGATTTGCTGCTATGGAAAATTCCCACGATCTGATTTGTTGCCGCTCCAACTTCCATTTTTAAAGATAGCTTAGCACAGTGTATGTAAGGAGATGGCCCAATCAGTGAACAGACTATCTGTGGCTTGAGTCAGTGAGGCATGGGTGAGCTTTTTAAAGTTGCTCTGTGGCGAATAGCAGAGCAACCGGCTTCGTTTATGAAGCTAGTTAAGCCTACCCTGCTGAGTCTAAGTCAAATGCGAAGTCCAAGTTCTCAGAATAGAACGTAGCGGTCGCGGTTGGGTATTCTATCCGGATAGAGCACCAGGAAGCTCGGGACGAGGTGCCGGTCTGGGTAAGCCTTCCGAAGCAGGCATCCTGCACCTATTTGAGGCTAGTTTTCACCCCCAAACCCCCTGTAAGTGTGTATTTCATCTGTATTTTGTATTTCTATTGTGTGTACATGGGTTTACCTGAATAAACTACATTTTATTCCACTACCTTGTTTTGCCTATTGAATGATCCCAGAAGGTAAAAGGTGTTAAAAGTGCTGGTCTCCCGTGACAACAGGTATGAAAAAGGAAAAGGAAAAATAGGTAGTATGTTTCCTTTTATTGGACCAACAATGGTTTACAGCAAGGGTGTGCAAACTTTTTAAGTTGCCCCCTCCTCTCAGGCATCTCTAACTCGGACATCGCGCTATCATGAAAACGAGACATTACGTCACCATGTGATGTCGCATCGCAATGGCAACGCGTTGTCACTTGACGTCGCAGCGTCATTTGCTGCTGCATTGTCGTGGTGACGCATGTCAGAAGAATCCGCAGAGCAGGTGATAGGCAATCAATTTAAATGGTGTGAGGAACAGCGCGGGCCTCTGCAAGCGCTGCACTCCGCCTTACAAAATGTTGTGCCTCCCCACTTTGCACACCCGTGGTTTACAGAATTAAAGCTTTTGAACCTCATACGGTTCTTATTTAGGTATTGTACCTTCCAACATTACAAACAATATGCAGTATCAAGTACAGTATGCACTGAAGCATCCCTATTATAGCTCCAGATACAGTACAATACACAGAAGCAGCTAAAAGGCTTTTTTTTTCTCGTTTTCCTACAGTAATATTATTTTATGCAATTGGTAAAGTCCACTTGTGAGTGTTTAACATACAGACTTATTTTTTTACATTACTACAATGTCAGTGGTTCACAAACGGATCAATAAACGGTGGTTCAACATAAGAATGAAAACTAAGTTAAATCACAAAAAGAACACAGATTCTATTTTGTAAATGCTGACTTTGGACAAAAAGCACAGACACTTCAGGATGCCGACTAGCATTAAAATGTAGAAATCATAGGGTAGAAAAACAAAGAATGAATAAGCAGACCAAGGTCCAAATCCACAAAAGGGTGCTAAGCTTTAGCATGCCTTTACTCCCATTTTTAGACCTGGGCCTAAGAAGGAAGTGGCTGCAACAGATACTGTAAATTCGAATGAGGACACGTGCAAGAAACAAACAGGGGAAATAATGAAACAGATCACAATGGATTACATTTGAGAGTGACAAATGATTTATGTATTGTGACAATGACAAAGCAAAAATCATAAATAATATTTTTAATAATTATTCGCACACCAAAGAGTGTGAAAACTGGATAGTGTGATACTCATACAGACAGAGAATTAACATAAGCTTACATAGGGAAAGGAAGGTCCTGAATGAGAAACATTGGACAACTACAAAACTCTTGTCATATGCGCTTGCAATTGCACTGCAGTCAGTAAGTTAGTGTTACTTTGAGCTAGTGTTCAAGCAGAAATACTACATTCCCCCTTTTTCTGCCTATTTTTATATGTAACACATGTGACAATGTATAATTCTACATTCTTACCTATGCTGGCAATCGTTTAATGCTTCTGTTCTAAATCTGTCAAAATCCTGATTGAGTGCCTAACAAAATGGCCACCTTCTAACTTTGTGCTGCAGTCTGTGAAATGCTGCAGCTGATGTAACATTACATTACTATCTGTAACACATTATTGTTACAGCTTCCAGAGATTTAAACAGTCTGCTGTTTGGAACACAGCAACAGATCTGTTTGTGATACTTTGTTGCCAAAGTCCAGAGCTCAAAAAGGTAAGTGTGAGTGCCAGTTTCAAAAGAGGAAGTGGGTGTAATTTTCTAAATGGTTGCTCTAGCAACCAAAGAATGATTAGTAAAAAAATTTTTAAAAGCATTACAAATGGTACACTATTATCTAATACTACAAAACTGATTTATTTAAAAAAAAAAAAACAACAACATATAGGATTTTTCATGTTTTGTTGCTTTAAGCAACAATAAGCTTCCCAAACAACAACATACAGTACAGTACAAAGGGAACATGAAGCTGTTATTAATGTATTTTAGGCAAAAACATAGTTAACTTACATGTATTTACATATACATTGCTTCGGAGAACTAATAATGAAGTTGACTTTTGGATGTACAAATGAAACCAATTCTTCTCTAGTCTCCCTCTAATGAGTTGAGAGGTGAGAAAGTCTGTCAGAAGCTTTTATCCTTTTGATGACTTTCATGTACAAACTGAGTCAATGCCATGGCAACATACACGTTATCAGTTTATATAATCACTTTCCAGAAAGGCTTCTTAGGCTACATACTGTAACTGTTTGCTATAATCTAACTCAAACGAAAAAGGGAAATATTTGTAATAAAAACAAAAGCAGGCAGAGAAAATTATTGAGTGAGCAGTCTGAAGTAAAACAAATCAATCCAACAACAGAAGCAAAACATTTTAAGGATATTAGCCAAATGGAAAAAAAAATAGGACATAAAAAAATAAACATAAGACATTTTCAAATATTAAATTAGGCAAATTCTGCCAACCAATGTAAATTTTCAAACTGTATTCCTGCTCATATGGTTTTGAAGCAAAAGGTGGCACTGTGTGCTCATTTGCATGGCATTTCCCAGAATCCCTTGCTGCAGTGGAAGCACTATATGCTGGGTGATAATGGTGAAAGGCAGGGTTGCAGACCTGTCTAAGACATGCAAATAAGCACACAGTAATATTGCCATTATTAAATATATAAACACAACACAACACAAAAGCGCAAATGACATAAACAAAACGTTCTCAAGCATAAAAAATGATAGATAAATAAAAACTAAATTAAATAAAACAAATATGCAAACTTGATAGTCCAGGAAAATACTCAATCCAATCTTCAAACAGGGGAGAACCTTCTAACCAAAATGTTATAACGAGGGGCAGCTGAATCCAAAAGGAAGAATCACTTCCACAAAACTAAAATGAGAAAGAAAAGAAAAAGCGCATCCCCTAGTGCATTATCTTCAAAGTATGGAAGATAATTAATTTATTAATAAAGAGATTATCTCTATCTCTATTTGTAGCAGGTCTACACATAGTGTAGTTTTATTCAGTGTATTTCTGTTCTCTTTATATTGAACTCAGGTGTCAATCTCTGTCCTTCCACTTGGTTTTTTTTAAAAGTGTTTTTAGCATTTAATTTTATTTTTTATATTTATAACCCATATTAGTATTGCTTTCTTATTGTTTTTTACTGTTTGTTGTCATCTTCGTTGTTACTAATTATGTCAACAGTATATTCTCTATTTGTGTGTTCAATAGTCATGCTGTTCATTATGCAGATTATGTTCTTGTTAGTGATTGGCCACTGTTTGATTGAATTACAGCATTTGTGTGTATATATATTGTGCCTTTTTGGCACGTCATTAGCCCCTGATGAAACGCGTAGGGCTGACGTCACTTAGACTCTCGCGGTGCTTCCGCGCTACTCCTTGAGAGACTCTCATTGAACTTTTAGGTGCCTGTACATTGCCTGCTGTTTTGTGAAGGACCCCGCTGAGGATCCTGGGCCGTGCTAATACCAACAAGCACAAGCTCCATACTGTGTGAGAGACGCCATCTGCCCAGTGTGGTCGCAGTGAGTTGCGTGTGCCCCCTTATTCTATCACCGGCTGGTGATTTCAGGCTCCTAAAGATACCTTTATGTGAACATTGTTTATATATTTCTTGTAAGTGTGCATTGCATTCCACTTCTTTAATAATAAACTAATTATCTTCTATACTGTGAAGATAATGCACTAGGGGGTGCGCTTTTTCTTTTCTTTCTCATATATATATATCTATATATGAGTGCTCTCATTAAAGGGGTTTCTTTTCTCTTCGTTCAATTTTATATATATATATATATATATATATATATATATATATATATATACACACACACACACACACACACACACACACACACACACACACACACACTCACTCACTCACTCACTCACACACTCACTCAAACACACACACACTGAGGCACACACATATACAGGCAGTAGACAGGACATAGACAGAAAGACAGACACACTGAGACACACACACACTCACACACAGATATACACACACATACACACACATATACAGACAGGACACAGATAGACAGACAAACACACACACACACAGACAGACACACACATATTATAGTACAGACAGGACACAGATAGACAGACACACTGATACACACACAGGCAGGACACTGAGACACACATTGAGACACCCACATACACACACACACACACACACACACACACACACACACAAACTCACACACTCACACACTCACATATACAGACAGGACACAGATAGACAGACACACTGAGACAAACACACAGTCTCACCTCTCTGCTGCATGCTTTTCCTCCGCTCTTTGGCCCCACCCCCAGGCTCCTGCCACCTCCCGATTGGTTGAATTACACTGCAGCAACCAATCAGAAGCTGTCCAGCCCCCTAGCAGCAGCAGCCCTCCGGTATTATTTCTCATATACCGGACACCTGGCAACCCGAAGTAAGAGCGAGCCGGGCGGGGGGAAAAGCTTTAAGCATTGGTGGGCACTCATGGGCCAGGCGCGTGGGGCCCCCCTATGCTGTGGGGCCCCCGGGCAACTGCCCATCGTGCCCATAAGTTAAGATGGCCCTGACTGCAGTAGTACTATATATAATTAATGATTACAGTATTAAGGATATTATTACATTTACCATTCCTAACCCCTTTATCTCAAAATTATCAAAATATAGCAAACAATGAAAGTGCAAAAGGATTTTTGTTCAAACTTTGTGCATTAAACACAACTATACTTTAAAAGGTAGAATCCCACTTGTTCACATACATTTTTGTTTCTTTATAATAAACGTAAATCAGCCACATAATAATACCCTCTCAACAATTTCACTGCTTTTTTCTAGCTGCAGATATGTTTAACATACTGCACATACTGCTTTGGCTTTTGTCTCTTATCCGACTGAAGAAAAATGGAACAAGAGCTTTCAACTTTAAGTGACTGAGTGACAGTTGGCCGCGGTCATATCGGGTTAGGGTTTAAGGTAAGGATTAGGGTTTTTAGGGTTTAGTGTTTGGGGATGAAGGTTAAGATTAGGGGTTAGATTTTTTAGGGTTCAGGGTTAGGAGTTAAGGTTAGGATTAGGGGTTAGGGTTTTAATTGTGACGGTTGTGGAAGTGTGTGTGCATGGAATTATGTGTGTGTTTGGTGGGAGAGTGAGGGGGAGTGAGACATGGGGGAAGTGTGAGAATGAAAGGGGAAAGTGTGTGTGAGAGGGGAGGTGCTCGCAAGGCTGCTGACCACGGTGCAAACTCTATTTAGCAATTTTTATTTATTAGGCCCTTTAAAAAATGTTGCAGGGGGTGCCAAAAATGTAGTTGCATCAGTGGTTGTTCATAAATTAAAAATAAATACCAAATCAACTAATCCTTTTCATTTAGGAATGGAGCAGCATATTATTTTAGATGGATCATACACTGTTGAACTTGTTTACTTACTTGTTATGTCAAATACTTCTGCATCTCGTCAGAGTTATCATGTGCGTGTGACAATAGTATCTGTAAAACTCCTCAATAAATAGCAATGCAGCTTTGTTTGCTCACCCCCTTTCTGTCTGGGGGGTCCAGCAACTCTGGCAGAACCACACAAATTATATTGTAGGTTCAGCTGACTTCGACTTTTTATTCATTCACTTTAGCGAAAGTTTCCCTCTCATGCAAACTGGTTTTGTGTAGGAGTTCTGGAAAGGAATTTTCAGAAGGAGGGAGGTATATAGTTACAGTAAACTGACAGTCCGAAAATAGCATTGTATAATATCAGACACAGTCTGCCGCTCAATTTATAAACACCATTCTGTGCCAACAAGGCCACAAGTGCATTAAGGACAAGACAGTGAAGTGGTTAACGCTATATATCAAAATTTTCTATGTATACACTCATACAGTGTATATATATATTTATATATATATATATATATATATACAGTGCTCGACAAATACGGTCGCCAGGGCCAACAAGATTTGGCCTCCTGGCGACTCAGCCTCATGGCCGCGCAGCGCACGCGGTTCTATGCTTGTTTAAAAAACAAAAACAAAAAAAAAAAAAACATTTTTTTTCAAAATCCTTTGAGGCCCCACATGTGCAAATGGAATGCCAGCCCAGCTACCCCTCCGGATCTTGGACAAGATAACCTGTGTTGGACAGTGATAAGTGGGACACTTAAAAAACTGCTATGGTATGCGCCCCCTCCACCCTCACATAGACAGGGTGATAAAACCTTTTGAACAAAGCTTAAGTTCTAGCCATTGGGACCCTATGGCCATCTGTCATCCTGATAGCAAGGAATTTCTTTGAAGCTTTGTCCATACCTTGAGACACAGTATTAACGGACTATTAACCCTTGTGCTCCCGGATGGATTCTAGTGTGTGTGTGCAGACACTGATGTACAATAACAGAGAGGAAACAGGAAAATACACAATTACAGGTTATAACAGGGGTGAAATCACATTTCTGGACCTTAGTCCAGTTAACCCCTTGTCTCCCGGATGGGGTCAGGGGTGGCAAAATGGGGTGCAACCCCTTTAATACCGGGCCACCCCCTTTCTCCCTCTACACTCACCCCCTCAACCACCAACACCACCACACAGGAATGAGCAAAAGTGCTGTTAGCCAAATATGACAAAAAGCACTTTTGCCCATTAAAATAAACGATACAGTGCAATAAAATACAATAAAAATGTAATAATCTAAAAAAGTAGTGTAAAGGAGAAAGGCAAAGGCCAGGATCTCCATTTTGTCTTGAACACCCTTCTGCCTGAACTTTTCCCTGAACTAAATGATATACGTATGCAAGCATGCAGGCAGTTTATCAGCTTTTGTTAGTTATTGAGAGGGGGTGGTTCAGTGAGTAAAAGACACTGAGTGGCACTGAGAGTTTGAAGCAGGGGAGCCTGGTTCAATTCCCGGTGTCGGCTCCTTGTGACCTTGGGCAAGTCACTTTATCTCCCTGTGCCTCAGGCACCAAAAACATAGATTGTAAGCTCCACGGGGCAGGGACCTGTGCCTGCAAAATGTCTCTGTAAAGCGCTACGTATAACTAGCAGCACTATACAAAAACATGCTATTATTATTATTATTATTGTCAGAAAAGCAGAGCTGTTCTGTTGTCTGGACACCAGTACTGTGTTTTTCTTTGAATCGGCTTAACCACAAGTTTTGCTTACAGAACCAAGACTATAGATAATGAAGGGGTGGCAAGTAGCAAGAAACGCTGTGATTTAGTAATATGCTAATATTGTTACGCCTTTAATTTACGCCTCTAATTAACACCTTATTTCCCTGTATAAATAGTATTGCTTTTCATTAATAAAACTGAGACGAGGAATCAGAATTACCCTGTGTGTCTGTTTTTTCGTGTCTCGAGTGCTTGTACGTCATCAGATTGAGATCCAACAGTCCCAGGTCATGGTTTCAAGTCTCCCCGGGTAGAGCAGCATTGTTTCCAGTCACGGTCGGCTGACCGAGGTCCCCGGCCAATTTTAATTGGCAAGAACCTTTCAAGTAGAGTAGCCATTTTATGAATTGATTGTCACTATGGTTGCCTATGCCCTCAATGGGGGCATAGATAGCCACATTAGAAATCATTGGGCACCCTACTACCCACGCCCTCGACACACAACAACTTGCACCCCCAGCACATACAGTAATGGACAAAAGCCCTATTATACAGATCTGCATAAAAGCACATTTGACCATTAAAAATAAACCTTTATCCAGCAACCCTACAATAAATAAAAGTTGTACTTACAGTACCCCTGCCAGGATAAAGGCCATCCTTGTCTGCATTGTCCTCCTCTTCCTGGACTTCTTCCGTGGCACCAACAGTAAAATAAAAATACTAGCTACTGGCCTGCAACACCTTAATACCTCAGCAGTTAATAACCACTAAGGTAATAAAGGGGTTAATCACCGCCCCGCTACCCAGCTAGGAGTCCTACCCCCAACCTTCACCCCTTCTACCCCCTTCACCACACATTCAAATGGGCAAAAGCACTAGGAGCCAAATATGGCTAATAGTGTTTTTGCCCATTTGTGTTGAAATAAATAAAAAATTACACAATAAAATAAAAATTACATTTCAATACATTAAAATAAATAGTAGTCAATAAGCCCATTGATTGTCACTGTGGTTAACTATGCCTCCAACAGTGGCACAGCTAACTACATTGGCAACCAATGGGCAACCTAAAAAAAAATACATTACAATAAAATTAAAATAAACAGTAGCCAAAAAATGCATTGATAGTCAATGTGATTAACTAGTATGCTTTCAACGGGCACAGATAGCCACATTTGCAATTACTGGGCAACATAAAAATATACACAATTAAATAAAATACAATCAATGTATTTCTTAGCCTTGTCGGAATGAAGGCTTTCATCCATCTCATCCAACTGCGGCACCAACAACTCTTCATATATGAAGAAATTATCATCATCTTGAAGAACAGCATGATATGCAGAAGTCCATGATCCTCAGCTGCTTGAAAAGGAGAACCCAGAGAGTAGATCTCTTTGTCTTCTTTCCTTTCTTCGTATCTTCTTTCTTTTCTTCTTTCTTCTCTTGCACAGGTCCAGGAGATGTTGACCCGCCATCTTCTTCCTGTCAAATGAGAAGTGACAGGCTTTATATAAGGCCTGTCATTTCACATTTGACTGACAAATGGTACATCCATCAATCAGAGTGGTGGATGTACCATGTGTCCAGGCATTAGGTTTGGCAGAGAATGACCTCTCTATCAAACTTTCACCTTTTCACCTTCCCTTTCTCCGTGATGTGATATCAGGGAGGTAAGCATATGGGACCTGATTAGATGGCTTCCCTCCCTTTAAGGTCATGTCACATCACTCCTAAACAAGGTGGTAGAGGGGTGGGTGAAGGTGGTAGATGCCCCGGGGTGGGTGGTTAAACCTCATGGGATGGGGTTAACACCTTCATTACCTTAGTGATAGTAAAGGCTAAGGTAAAGAAGGGGTTAACTCCCCCTGAAAACTTCCCGGGATGTCTAACCACCCACCCTGGGGCAACTACAAGCTTCACCCCCCCCCCCCCCATCTAACACCAACAAACCGGGTAAAGCTATTTAATCCCTTCATTACATTAGCAGTTAGCCACTAAGATAATGAGGCTAGGATAGAAATGTAGTTGTATTACTTAGAAATGAAGACAGGGGTCTCCAAAGCTGAAATTAATGTGGTTCAACTCTGGAAACCCCCGCATTATATTCTATTTAGTAAAAATAAAATAAACTTCGTCATATGCAAATCGCGATTCCAATCTCACCATCCTTTAGGCAGCGGAAAAAAAATTGAGTGTTTAACCTGTGATTTGCATCTTGGAGCTTTATAATTAGCAGTTACTGGCAAAAAATGCGAGTTTAAGCATTTCAGCTACCACACGGCTTGTAATAGCAAAAGTACTAAAGCTCCTTAAAAAGTCATTTTCAAGCGATTTTGCCATGTTATCAAAGCTTTTTGAATAGCTACACATGCAATACTGCTTGAAAAGTGCACTTAACAAGCATTAAGTCACTGATCGAAGTTTAGTGAATAGGCCCCTATGTCACTATCAAACCTTAGCTCTCTTTCTTTGACGTAGGTGCTGCAGGAGAATCATCCCCTCAGGGTTAGTGTATGCAAAGATAGAAGAATTCTGATAAACATACAAGGGTGTGAACCATGAACCAGCTATACAATCAAATGAGTACTATTTGTGAGATAAATGGACAGTATATTAACTGACTGTTTGACCAGGCCACTTCTCAAAGGCAACCGCACGAAAGCGGTAAAAGTTCGGAACTGGCTCACTCCCACAGCAGCAGACTCAATTCTACATCTGCCAAAACATCTGTTTGTCTCATTTTCCCATGAAAATCTGCCTGAAGTCTATAGAAATGTATCTTTAAACAACTACCCAAATGGCTGCTTCAACAGATATAGAATTTATCCCTAAATAGCTTGTGAGTTAACGCACATCATAATGTTACATTTCCAGTGTGTTATCTTTTTAACAATTGCTTTCAATAGCACTACTGTAAATAACATGCCAGTGTTAATGGGTGAAATAACCTCTGTTACATCTGTATTTATATTAACTGTAAACCAAGTACAATAGGCCTAAGCCTTTAATAATATTAAGTGTATGTATATCATGTCTTAACAAATAAAGGTTTTAATGTAAACCTAAGTTGTTTAAAAAGGCATCATGCATAACAGAAAGTCGAGGCATTTGCTTGTATATGTAGTGCAGCAGTAAAAAAAACTACAGTACACTGAGCAGCTCTGGGAGAGGAAAAACCATATCTTGAACAAAACCATGATACGAGTATGTTTTAGTACTGGAGAGTGCTCACCATCCATAATGTAAGTTTTGATGATTTCTTTGAGATTACTGAACTGGGACTCTTATAGCTGTAGTCTCTTCAGCATTGATGTCAAGGTTACTGAATCCTCAAAGGTACTGTAACTCCACTCAGAAGTGAGATTTCTATTTCTTGTGTATTATTTTCAATAGGGTAGAGTTTTTATTTTTTTAATCATTTTCAGAACATTTGAATTTAAGCTCCATTTTAAAGCAGCAAAACACCATGCACTACATACTTTTTTTGTTATAGGCTTGAAGCAGGGGATCTCCGGAGATGAACCCCATTCATTTCAGCTCCAGGGACCCCACTTCCAGAGATTCATCCCTCTGTAGGTGACGCCGGTATCTGTGGAGTTTAAATATCTAGGTCATGCGGACCAATAGGAAGCCCCAAGGGATGACGTCACTGCATCTTATTGGCTCGTGTGATGTGGAACATTTAAATGCTGCCATTTCGTAAGGCACACTATTTCCCTGGCTGTAGAGATACTGGCACCGCTACAGAGGTAAGTATCTCTGGAAGCAGTTGGTTCCTGGAGCTAAAATTAATGGTGTTCAGCTCCAGAGACCCCATGCTTCATTCTTAGAGCAAAAAAAAAAAGATGTAGTGCATGGTGTTTTACTGCTTTAAAGTGGCAGTCCAAGCGCCTGGTTTTTGTTTTTTACATTTTTGTTTTATATTTCAGCTCCGGGAACCCCCTGCTTCCCAAGATACTTAACTTCAAAGGGGGTGCCAGACTCGGTACCTGTTCTGGCTCCATAGCTGAGTTCATGAAATGGTGAATTTTCAAAGTTCCTGCATTCTGCAGGCCAATAGGAAGCTGTGATGTCATCTGGTGTGGCTTCCTATTGGCCCACATGATGTGGGAGCTTTAAACTTTGCCGATATACCAGCAACCCCTCGGAGGTATGTTGGGAAGAATGGGGTTCCCCGAGTTGAAATTAATGGGGTCCAGCTCGGAAGACCCCCTGATTAAAACCTATCGGGGGGGGGGGGGGGGGGGAAGGCCACTTGTTTTGCTCCTTTCAAGAGGCCTCACTTAATGAATTCTCAAGCTAAATGAATGACTAACAAATTATTAAAGTGCTCGTGTTTTGATATGCAAGAAAAGATAGAGACTGTACAGTATTTGCGATATAGTGCTAAGCCATAACATACCTTATAGTCCATGTATTTGATCAGTCTTACAATACCATACGGTGTTGTATGGCTTTGTAAATGTGTGCTATTGACAATGGAGAGATTTGGTAGATGTATACAAATCACCGTGGTCTTGGATAAAGCCTAGTATTGTACAGTACACATTTCTGAATAATATGGCTATTTAAATGTTCTGATTGATGTAACACAAGATGGTTGATGGGATCAAAAGTTCATTCCATATAGCACCAATGTGTTCAAGAATTCTGAGGTGAAATTGATGACTAGTTTTGCCTACATATTTTTTCTTGCATACACATTGTGCCATGTATACCACACAAGTAGTCTTACAATTGATACATTGATATAGTTACATAGTTACATAGTTACATAGTAGATGAGGTTGAAAAAAGACGTACGTCCATCAAGTTCAACCTATGCTAAATTTAGACAACAGATACTTTATCCTATATCTATACTTACTTATTGATCCAGAGGAAGGCAAACAAAAACCCCACTGACATATCATCCAATGATATCTCATAAGGGGAAAAATAAATTCCTTCCTGACTCCAAGAATTGGCAATCGGATTAATCCCTGGATCAACATCCTTCCCATGTATACTTATTTGGTATATCCCTGTATTCCTTTCCCATCTAAAAAGATGTCCAACCTTTTTTTGAATAAATCTATTGTATCTGCCATCACAGCCTCCATGGGTAATGAATTCCACATTTTAACTGCCCTTACTGTAAAGAACCCTTTCCTTTGTTGCTGGTGAAATCTCCTTTCCTCCAACCTAAAGGTATGGCCCGAGTCCTTTGTACTGCCCGTGGGATGAACAGTTCTTTTGAAAGCTCCTTGTACTGTCCCCGAATATATTTGTATATAGTTATCATATCCCCTCTTAGACGCCTCTTTTCTAATGTAAATAAATCTAATTTAGCTACCCTCTCCTCATAAGTTAGATTGTCCATCCCCTTTATTAATTTGGTGGCTCTTCTCTGCACTCTCTCTAGTTCCATAATGTTTTTTCTTAGGATTGGTGCCCAAAATTGTACTCCATATTCAAGGTGTGGTCTTACTAATGCTTTATAAAGGGGCATAATTATGTTTACTTCCCTTCCATCCATTGCCCGTTTGATGCAAGATAAGATCTTGTTTGCCTTTGAAGCTACTGCATGACTTTGGGCATTATTGCTAAGCCTGCTGTCTACAAGTACTCCTAAATCCTTCTCCATCAAGGATTCCACCAATATATCTCCATTTAATTTGTAAGTCACCTTTTTGTTCTTGCATCCCAAATGCATAACCTTACATTTATCTGTATTAAACCTCATCTGCCATTTACCTGCCCACGTTTCCAGTCTCTCCAAGTCCTTCTGAAGAGAAATTACATCCTGCTCTGATTCTATTACCTTACACAATTTAGTATCATCAGCAAAGATGGAGACTTTGCTCTCAATGCCAACGTCAAGGTCATTAATAAACAAGTTAAAAAGCAGGGGTCCCAGTACCTGTCCCTGAGGTACTCCACTCACGACTTTAGCCCAACCTGAAAAAGTTAAATTTATGACATTTGTCTGTCCTTTAACCAGTTTTCAGTCCAGGTGCATATATTATTACTGAGTCCAATTTTCTTTATTTTGTACACCAACCACTTGTGTGAAACCGTATCAAAAGCCTTTGCAAAATCTATGTAGACCACATCAACTGCATTACCCTGGTCTAAATTCCTACTTACCTCCTCAAAGAAACAAATAACGTTAGTTTGGCATGATCTATCCTTCATAAATCCATGCTGACTATTACTAATAATTTTGTTTTCCATTAGGTATTCCTGAATATTATCCAGTATTAAACCTTCAAGTAGTTTCCCCACTATTGAAGTCAGGCTTACAGGTCTGCAATTTCCCGGTTGTGATCTAGCTCCCTTTTTCAATATAGGCACCACATCTGCTTTACGTCAATCTTGTGGTACTGAGCCTGTGGAAATGGAGTCCTTGAATATTAAATATAATGGTTTGGCTATTACTGAGCTTAACTCCTTGAGAACTCTTGGATGTATGCCATCGGGGCCAGGTGCCTTATATACTTGAATTTTTTCAAGTCGCTTATGAACTTCTTCCTCAGTTAACCAATTGTTCATTAATATGGAGGTTGTGGCTTCCTCCTGTGGCACTACAATTGAACTTGATTCTTCCCTGGTAAACACAGAGGCAAAGAATTTGTTTAATACCTCAGCTTTTTCCTTATCTCCAATAATATGCCTACCCATCTCACACTGAAAGGGTCCTATATTTTCTTTTCTCATTTTTTTGTTATTAAGGTACTTAAAGCTGCAGTTCAGTCAATATCCTGCATGTGTGTTTTTTTTTAATAAATCAGTTCTGTAGTAAGAAAAAATACTTTTAGCATTCTCTTTTTTTAAAAAACAACTTTGAAATACCAATTTTCTTGTATTCTATTTTAACAGCCATTTGCTAAGGCACTGCCCCTTCATGTCCTGTCACAAGCCCTGGCACACCCCTTTGTCAGCCCTGCCCTCCCTCTAGCACATGTCAGTGCAGGAGTGCTCATGAATATTCATGAGCTTCCACTGAGTGACAGAAGCAGAAGAAAAACAGATCCCTTCACTAATTATGTCACCAAATTTCGCCTATCAATACATGGAGAACGAATTGACCTGCAGCTATACAGTTCTTTAGGTAATTAGAGATTAAACTATTGAAGTAAAAAAATAAATTAAAAAAAAAAAAAAAAGACTGAACTGCAGCTTTAAAGAACGTTTTAGGGTTGACCTTACTTTCTATTGCAATCCTTTTTTTCATTTTCCATTTTTGCTAATTTGATTGCCCTTTTGCAATTTTTGTTACATTCCTTATAATTCTAATACGATGTCTCCGTCCCTTCTGACTTAAAAAATCTAAACGCCTTCCTCTTCTTGTCCATTTCCTCCCCTACCTGTTTATTTAGCCAGATTGGTTTTGACTTATTTCTTTTATACTTATTACCCAAGGGTATACACTGATATGTGTGCTTTTCTAACAATGTTTTAAAGACTGCCCATTTATCTTCTACATTTTTCCCTGCAAAAACATCATCCCAGTTATTACTTGTAGATTAGACCTCAGTTTATTAAAATCTGCCTTTCTAAAGTTTAAGGTCTTTGTTGAACCAAAGTAATCTGTTTTTTTGATAATTTATTTCAAATGAGACCATGTTACAGTATGATCACTGTTACCCAAAAGTTCCAGGACTTGAATATTTGCTATTACTTCTACATTGTTTGATATGACCAAATCCAGAACTGCCCCTCTCCTGGTTGGTTCCTCAATAATTTGGGTCATATAATTGTCTTTAAGCACCCCCAAAAACCTGTTTCCTTTTGTTGTAACACTAATCTCATTGCCCCAGTCTATGTCTGGATAATTAAAATCCCCCATTATGCAAACATGACCCAGTTTTGATGCCTTCTCCATTTGCAAAAGTATTTTAGCTTCCTCAATCTCACAGATATTTGGTGGTTTATAGCATATTCCCACAAACATTTTCTTTATACTTTTACCTCCACTGCTAATTTATATCCACAAAGTCTCTACATTTTCATCATTCCCTTCATAGACATCATCCCTTATAATAGGTTTTAGATCCGGTTTAACATATAAACATACTCCACCTCCCCTTCTATTTGTTCGATCCTTCCGAAAAAGGGAATAACCCTCTTAATTAACTGTCCAGTCATGAGTTTCATCCCACCATGTTTCAGTAATGCCTATGATATCATACTGCTCCCTTGCAGCTATTAATTCAAGCTCCCCCATTTTATCTGTCAGGCTTCTTGCATTAGCAAGCATGCATTTAAGTTTTTTTTCAGCCTGTACTATTATCTTATCTGCTCCTTCCTTTCTGCGCCCACTTGGTTTAGTCTTTAGAAGTTTTCCCGTATTATCTGTAATTACTATGGGTGTCTCACTGATGAATGCCATACTCTTCAGCTTCGTCCTAATTTGAGAATTTTTTTGTTGGTATTACTGCTGAACGTGTCCTTACAGTTAGAGCATTTGTAAGACCCATTGATTTGAAATGTATTTATCCAAGTGACAGTTTTAACCAGGGAGAGGTGATTTACGGGATGTAAGGGGCAGCAGGACAGTGGCCCGCCAAACAATGTGTGCTCATTTATTGTCAGGCTTGGGAAAAAGGCTGGCCAACCCTGCACTACTGTATGGTTTCATGCAGGAAGGTTGATGCCAAACTACACTGCAACCTTATTGAGCTATTTTTTGTAAATTGGGTATTGAGATCAAAGCACTAAAATGAAATGAAATAAAATGGTCTTGGTCTCAAACAGTATTACTGGGATAAAGAGTAAGGCTGCGGCCCCACTGCCGCTGAGCTCGCTCATGCTTGGAGAGCAATGATGTCACCAGCTCTCCAAGCATGAGCAATCGCTGTCCTGCAACATTTTTAGAGCAGGAGTGGGGGGCGTGGCTATTATGGGAGGGGGTGTGTCATTGGCTGTATAGGGGCTGTTTGTGTTTCTGTGTATATCTCTCTCTACATCTCTCTCTCTCCCCCCCCCCCCCATCCCTCTCCCCCCCCCCCCCCTCCCCCTCCCCCCCCCGCCCCCTCCCCCGGCCCCCCTCTTTCTCCTGGCCATTTCCCCTCTCTCCCCCCTTGCTTTCTCTCCCCCCTTGCTTTCTCTCCCCTCGCTCTCACCCTTCTTCTCTCTCTCCCTTCTCCCCCCTCTTCCTTCTCTCTCTCTCTCTCTCTCTTCTCCCCTCTCTCTCCCTTCTCCCCCCCTCTCTCTCCCTTCTCCCCCCTCTCTCTCCCTTCTCCCCCCTCCCCCCCTATCTCTCCCTTCTCTCCCCTCTCTCTCACTTCCCCCCTCTCTCTCTCCCTACTCCCCCCTCTCTCTCTTCTCCCCCTCTCTCTTTCTCTCTCCCTTCTCCCCCCACCACACCACACTCCGTTTGCCCCCCCCCCACCACACAGCAGCACTCCATTTGCCCCCCACCACACAGAAGCACTCAGTTTGCTCACCCCACCACCAGACAGCAGCACTCTGTTTGCCCCCCCACCACTCAGCAGCACTCCGTTTGCCCCCCCTCTTTCCGTTTGCCCACCCTCTGTCCATTACCCCCCCTCGTCCGTTTGCCACCCTTGTCGTTTTTTTGCCCCCCTCTGTCCGTTCTTTGCCCCCCCTCCCGTCCGTTTGCCCTCCCCTTTGTGTCCATGTTTCCCCTCCCTCTGTCCGTTGCCCCCCCCCTCTGTCCATTTGCCCCCCCTCTGTCCCGTTGCCCCCCCATCTGTCCATTTGGCCCCCCAATTTCGTTGCCCCCTCTGTCCGTTTGCCACCGTCCGTTTAACCCCCTCGAGATGTTTTGCTCCCCCCCTCTGTTGTGTTGCCCCCCTCCTCTGTCCTCTTGCCCCCCCCCCTACTGCACTTTGCCCCTATCATCCCCCCTCGTCCGTTTTGCACCCCCCCCTCTGTCCATTTGCCCCCCTCCTTTCCACTTCTCTCTGCTGAATTCAGTGTTTGTGTTGTGTGTGTATGACAGTAAAACACGCCCTGTAACTTCCCATTTGTCAAAGCAGGGTCATGTGACCCTGCTCTCAGCACGAAAGTATCTCGCCCTTGTCTCCCCAAGCACAACGCTTGGGAGAGCGTGTGTGCACGCGCATGAGCGCGCGAGCACAGCGGGAGAGGGGATGTGCTGATCCACATTGAAGAAGGTAAGCACGCCAAGCGCATAGTGAGCTCAGCGCCAGTGGGGACTCAGCCTTAGAATGGGCAGCAGAGTGGCATATAAGGTTTCAATGTACCCAGTTATTCACCAGGGTAACAAAAAGATCATTACATACAAATGTAACATGACAAAATGACAATCTTTCATTTAGAAGGGAGCGTATTAAGGGAGCGTCATTACGTCAGACGCACTGACATTGAAGTCAACACTAAGCGCTGGAGCGGACCCATCCATGCGCAAGTGCTATAGAGATTTACACGATACGGAACTGATTTCTTGGACTCTCTAACAGCACACCAGCCCTGGAAACCTGCGGGGACGTTGATCCTTCACCAACGGAGCCTGGGACTGTCCTAAAGAGCTTGCAGTTTGAACCGGATGGTGGTGATTATTATCACATATGCTTGTTTTTACTGTAATTTTGTAAGTGCATTTTTTACCCCCCCTCCCCCTTCCCCTCATTAAATATACAATTGTACGCTATGGGCGTGCGCTCTCTCCTCTTTTTTTCCTTATATATATATATATATCTTTTGAATAAAATGGTCTTTTAGTTTAACCCTTTGGCCAAAGTGTTGTAAGCCCTTGAGCCCCTCCAAGGCAGACCACATCTCAAGGGTCCCAACACTAAAATAAATTCTTAATAACCTGTACATTACCAGGAAGAATGATTTATAATAAATCTGTCAAAATTACTTGCATAGTTCTAAGTCTGATTGAAGCTCTTATTAACCTGTACATTACCAGGAAAAGCACTCTGTATTAGATTTGTCACAATCAAACTGTATGCAGGTTCCCATGGGTGTGGAAGCATTTCGTTAGCCACAGAACGGTATCATCTATTTATTTTTTTATTATATATATATATATATATATATATATATGCAAATACAACTGTATGCTCATCTGCATGTCTTAGGCAGGTCTGCAACCCCGCCTTTCCCCATTATCACCCAGCATACAGCACTTCCACTGCAGCAAGGGATTCTGGGAAATGACATGCAAATGAGCACACAGTGTCACTTTTTGCCTCAAAACCCATTTTAAGGGTTCCCTTATGGCTTAAGCTTTGCTGCATATATATATATAATATATATATATATATATATATATATATATATTAATATTATATATATATATATATAGGCACTGTACCATGTATCTGTGTTAATGGATGTAGCACTGAGCTCTGTCTGTGTTTCATGTTCCGTCTCTGGTTTTAAATATATATTGCCATGCTCAGTAGCACTGCTCTTTGACACCTATACGCATATATATTGTGGTTATTTTGGGGGTTCAATATGAGCTTATTGGAGTTCTGTATGTTAAGTATCTGGCTACCAATATATTACAGTACCCTGCATGCAGCAGGCTTAGATGGAAAAGAGCAGTGCATCATTGTACACCTGTATAACTCATTATTAAGACTAAGCCTTTAATACTTGGTGAAGCTTTAGCACCTGAGCAAACAAAAATCAGCATGGACATAGAAAAAGTAAAGAGAAGAGGCACAAAATTGATGTAGGTGTAGCCCTCTTACCCCCACCTAAGTGAGATTGAGGTGGGTAGGTGTATCTGACTACTTATCAGTGTGGTGCGGTACCTGTTTGGCAACCAGGAGAGCTGAGCTTCCGCCACGGGGAACCTGTGGTATATACTTACACTTGGTGCAGCACCTCCACTGATGAGGGATCCCAACGGGGTGGGAGTGTGCCCTCACCAGAACAATCATACAGTAAATACACACCGTGTGAATAAACAGTATTTACTGAGCATGAACTGTAACTTCAATGACACTCTCTTTGCATAACATCAATACAGCATATGAATAACAGTGCATCACCCTGAATGCATACCATCCCCTCACCCACATGTCCATCATCACATCCCCCTTCAGTCCCTTGAGTGTCCACAACAATAAAGAAAGTGTGAGTGTGGGGGATAGCGCTTCCCTGTGTTGGGGCCCGTGGTGCACTTATTCTACTACCTCCCTGATCACTGCTCCTGATCAAGATACTCCTTGGACTCAGCAACACCGCATAGTGATCCCACGCCGTGCTGTGCTGCTCTCTGCAGGAATGGATGCACACGCTGACTCCCCAGTGGAGGGATCTCCAGCCGGAATGATCCTTTAACACAGTCTCTGCTATATGCTGTACTGACAGTCAGGCACTGTCAGGCAGCATTCCTCTTCCTCTGAGTATAGTGAAGGAGTCCCTGTCCTAAGGCCGACCCTATACCATACAGTGTCTCCGGGGACTAACTGGGCCGTGGGGTATATCTCTACCCTAGTCCATGCATGCAGAAGATCTCTTCCTGTAGATTCTGTCTGATCCCAGACTCTGGCAGCTCACCACTTGCAACTGGCACTGGTGATATACACATACTGTGTATACTGACTACCAGCAAAGAAGGGGTCTCTGGTAGTCCGAGGGAACCTGGCTACATCGGGTATAAAATATTATGATAAAGGTAATACATTCAGATGGTTCCCTTTGTAAAATAAGAATTTCAATGGACTGTGATTACAATCTATTAATAACTCCAGGGTCAACACAAAAAACTTGCAAGTTAATCTTTCTCCCCAATGGCTAAACAACTAATACAGGTGAACATATGAAATTAGAGTTCACAAACAACAAAGGAAAAGATTATTTAGAGTAAAGTGCTGTCTATGTATCAGAGAGAGTGGTGCAATTCTAGGACAAAAAAATAGCTCCATATGTATCAAATAAAATAAAAAAAACTAATGATTTCAATCAGAAATCTGGGTCAGTTTATATGCCCCAAAACTGCACCATATTCACCTTTATACTATATATAGGAACCCCTAAGTCTCTGAGAAAATGGCTGAATGGGGTTACTTACTAAGGTAAAACAGACAGCATGAAACCAAAAATTAGCTCAGATGGATACCTATAAAAGATAGGCCATGATTATATTGTCTTTAAAAAGTTCAAAATAGGATTCTATTATGTGGTGGTGGTACTTTCTTTACTAGAGTATTCGGGGCTCCTTGTAGATAGTGACAGAGTACTATGAATAGAAGAGTAAACACACAGCACCTATGGAGTACAGTACCCTTTATTGATAAAATATAAAAAGTGAACACACATATAGTGTTGTTTTTTTATGAAAAACAACAAAGCAAAACAGCATACGGTCCTGAATCCTTAAGTACTGTGCTCCTAACAACCTTCTAAGATCACCTCTCTAGGGGTGCTGCTGATCTCTATGTTAGGGGTTTCCCATAGTGTCACGTGTACATAACATCATTCCTCGGGGAGCTCTGTATAGCTATATAGCCGCTGACAGGATCCAACCTGTATGCATTTCAAGAGTCTTTCTCCCTTCCTCAGGATAAGCAGCATGTTCGAGCATAGGGCTATATATCACATACGAGATGCACCAACTAATGAAGTGCTCATTTAAGTGTGTTGCACCAGTAGCTACAGGGTGAATTCTTTATTATTGGAATCAATTAAGTTACAGGTAATGCAAGATTGATGTCCACGTGGAATGTAACCTAGCAGCCTGTTTCGAAATCAAATGATATGGTTTTGAAGGCTGTACATTTTAGAGCAGTAGGGTCTAAAAATGTTTAAGATTTACATTTTTCCTAAAAAACTGGGTCCCAAATCATTGCAGCTACAGTAGGAACTTCCTCTCAATTCCAACTAAAAATATTGTCTATGAATCTGTTTAACATTACTAGATTATTCGTTTAGATATTGTTACTCCAGATAAAGTGGTGCTCCCAGTATCTGATAAAAAGATAGACATAACTTGGAGTAAATTTGATGTCCACATTTTGTTAAGAAAAGTTGACTTGAAAATATAATTAGTAACGTATACGGTTAAAATAAATACTTTGCATAATAAAATGCTTCTGTTCTTCAAATAAGTTACTCTCTAGATCCAGAAAATGTGAATCTATGCTTCTCATGAGCAATACATGGATACAAATAGTTGATATTCATGAAATCCATATGTAATTGTCCTCCCAGTGAATTCCTGACATGTTGCAAGAGGTCATACGGTGAGTGAATGTCAGAGGTTAGATGAAATAATCTATGTATTGGGATAGTAGAGAAGGAGAAAAAAACTGGAAGAGCACTACTGTAGGTATCAAAAAAGTAGAAAGGAGGGTGCGTATCCCATAAAAAGATTATTTATTGGTCATGGAAAAACAGGGAAAAGCGCTCTGTGAAGCATGAAACATTGGTAGGGCTCTCCATTGCCCTGTTTTTCCATGACCAATAAATAATCTTTTTATGGGATACGCACCCTCCTTTCTACTTTTTTGATACCTACAGTACAGTAGTGCTCTTCCAGTTTTCTCCTTCTCTACTAGCCTACCCCTTGGACGGAAGCACACCTGGAGACCCCTCACCTTTGGATCGCATGGACTGTGCAGCACTCAGAGTGAGTCAATCGCTTGCTACATGATTTCCTTTATTTAGACAATTCGTACATTACTCCTGAGGAAGCTGACGTTTAGATCAGCGAAACGCGTAGAGCTTGTACACCGCATGCAGCTGCTCCTGGTTTAGAGGCAAAGGTGAAGAGTCTTCTGTGCCGTCCCACCATCCGCTTTTGCCCTCCGCCCTACCGGAAGTTGACGGCCCTTGACGGATGTGACGTCAGACACCGTCCACCGCGATCGGACTGAGGAAGTTCCAAATCGAAAGGCCAGACTACCACTTCTCCTGATGTGAACCACACCGCCTCAAAAGATACCTTTATGTGTCCGCAATTGATGTACATATTGTGAGTACATTTCATATGCTTTTATCTATATACATTTTTGCCTATTGGTCCATACCATGGTCTCTCCTTGCTGTTTTACATGAACACAACCCTGAGTGAGAGTGCTTCTGAATATCCTCCAATCCTGCTTTCCTGTTAAATGCTGATTCTTCACTTACTTTTTGTAAGTAGGAAATCCACTTGAGCCAAGACTTTATCTGCTTCACTATTGTGTGATTTTATTGCACTATTGTTGTGTTTTTCTTTTTGGGGTGTTCCTGAAATATCGCTCCCTTCACATTCTGGATATCCGTTATTGTTAACAACAGCGTCACTTATTATTGAGCTTACCATCCAGGACTGCAACCCAGTACCTGTCTTCTATCAAGTTTATAACAAACCAAAAGATAGTACCAGCACTCTCTGTCTCACAGCTACAGGGCACTAGGAGCTGTTGATAGAGGGTTTGCTTCTACTTGTTTACTGTCTGACATCTGATATCTACATATGTACTTTGTCTTTCACAATATTCATGTATTCACATTTATTGTTTGATATCTGGTGTCTGCTTATGTGATTTGCCCTCTATAGGACTTTTGATTTATATCTTTAGCTGAGAGTGGGATTATTTGACAGTGGGGAGGGAAGGCTTAGGGAAGTACCTCTGGGACCCTTTGGGACCAGGGGGAATGGGCCAGATGAAGAGGTCACCCCTCAAAACGTCGCCCCCCTGGTTTGCTTTCCTTTTTCCATTATTGTGATTTTTCCTTTTGTTTCATGTTGTTTCCCCTTCTCCTTCTTTCCCCTCCACCGCCTTTTATTTTTGCTCTATGGTGATATTTATTCTTGCATTGGCGTATTGGCTATTGTTGCTATATTTTCAGTTTATTATTAGTGTCATTAAATTATTCATATTTCCTACACTGGTATTCGCTTATGAGATAGAGAGTGCTGGTACTATCTTTTGGTTTGTTAGTACTTCTGAAGGGAATTAGGGTCCCTTCCTGTCCCGTGCACCCTGCAACATTGCTGAGTCATTGTGTCAGAGTGCTGTCTATCACCCCCCCTTTCTTCTATCAAGTTTATGTTTAGGGGTCCCCCCTACAAGTATCTGGTTATTCATTCATTCATTTATCCTACTGTTGGGGTCTTTAGCATTACGCAGTCACATGTTCTATGTATTGGGATAGGTTAGTTGTGAGTGATCCAATCCCCAATATAATCAGCTCCCCAGATGGGTTTTCCTTATTTATATGTCTTTTGGGTAGTTGCAAAAATTGGATTGCTTATGCATAGGAATTAAAATTCAGATTTGGTAAGGATACCACTGTCCTTTACTCTTTGTTGAGAGTTCTCAAACTTATCTTCTAAAATCACCAGTGGAGTTGTTCTTGAAAAGTGTAGTTATCCCCAAGTAATGTAAAAGTCTCTTCTGTAGCCATCCCTACTGTAACTTATCCCATGATTCCCCCTCCCTTCTCAACCTATTTTATCACAATATCCTTGTTGTCCACAAAGGATCTGAGGGGTATTCTGTCCTTATGAAAAAGGTCCTTTCTAAATCTGAGTTTCCTCTCGCACCGGGTTTGAGGTTCATGATTGACTGCCCTAGGAAACATTTTAAATAAACATACCCTTTAAATGTATACAGAAAAGGGTAGATTTATTCTGGAGTTCACAGTCTAATGTTGGTGTTAATTCAGCTTAAATTTGTAGCATGTCAGTATTTTGAGTACCTGCTGTAAGGGGTCCCCTACATACAGGCATACCCCGCATTAACGTACGCAATGGGACCAGAGCATGTTTGTAAAGCGAAAATGTACTTAAAGTGAAGCACTACCTTTTTCCCACTTATCGATGCATGTACTGTACTGCAATTGTCATATACGTGCATAACTGATGTAAATAACGCATTTGTAAACGGCTCTATAGTCTCCCCGCTTGTGCACAGCTTCGGTACAGGTAAGGAGCCGGTATTGCTGTTCAGGACGTGCTGACAGGCGCATGGATGAGCTGCCATTTGCCTATTGGGCGATTATGTCCTTACTCGCGAGTGTACTTAAAGTGAGTGTCCTTAAATCGGGGTATGCCTGTATTCAATTTTCCTTATACATCCATTAATCTCTTTTAATATTTGTATTAGATCATTAGATTCTGTAAATATTGTTCATCCTTGCAATCTAATTTCTCTGATGGGGCAATAGAGTTTGTCTAATGTACAGTAATGTCTCCTCAATGTGAGCTTAGTGATGAATGTATGTGCAGTAGTTCAATGAATACAATAACTCAAACAAGTTAGGGCTGTTGTATGGCGAAAAGGACAGACCTTTTCATTTAGTCTCAGAGCATCATTGTTCAATGGAAATTTAGATCAATTAAAAACTTCCAGAGTGGGAGGTGATTGGGAATGGTGGTTAGGAGCACAGTATATCGGGAGTCAGCCGACGGAGACTACCTCTGGGAGAGTATGCTGTTCTGCTTTGTGCTTTTTCATAAAAAAGCTCCACTTTATGCAAGTATTCACTTTTTATATTTTACTTGATTTCTCATCAATTAAGGGAAGTGCCCTTAATAGGCTCTGTGTGTGCTCTTTTATTCATAGACTCTTTGATAAAGTTCTGTTCCCAGAACGAAACGCGTCAGAGTGTCATTGACATGTGGATGTTCGTTTTGATGAAATAAAGTTTTTTTGTTTTTTACGCCTGGTTGGAGAGTTTCTTCAGAGGAGCAGTGACCGCCGTCTGTTCACCATTTAACTACCTTTTATTCATAGTACTCTGTTACTTACTAACACATTGATACAATTTGCATTTTTCTTAGCATGTACTATGCATACTAATTATGTGTTTAGTAATATTCAAGATATTAAACTTTCCCATGCAGCAGTGAGATAAAAATATTTTTTCTTTTACCATACCTTTTTCATGGAACACATTACAATCTGTTTTTATTGTATTGTAAAACACAATATGTTATAAAATAGTAAAAGATCTACTGGGTGAATCATTATGTATGTTTGAATTATGTATGTAATATATTTAAATCAATTCAAATCAAGTAACATTTATACATTTGGACAGCTACAGTATGTATTATACAAGTTAAAATTGCTGTAAAACTATGTAGTGTGCCAATCATTTTATATTACATCAGTTAGTGTCCACATATAATTTAATAAGTGTTTTTCAATGTTTTTATATTCTAAACAGACAAGGTTAACACTAGCTTAAAACTAGGGATGAGGAGGAACATGGTGCCAAGAAATACAGAAATACTTATTTTCCTGCCATCAGAAATTGTTCTTTTTCTGTCATAAGGGTTTTTATTTTCAAATTGCTGGATAAAATCCTTATCCTATAATGTACATATATAAATTATGCAAAGGGCACTGATAATGTTGCCAAGGTCCTTCGCAACGTGATTGTAAGTATTGTGTATGCTTTATAGTACGTCTAATATCTGTCCTTTGCTATTGATCCTATATTACCACCATGTCTTAAAAAAAAAAAATACAGAGGAGTGTGTCCAATAGATTACCTTTTCTTAACTTTCCCTTAAACAAATAAGGGGAATGTACTGTAGTCCATAAGGTGTCATATGATATAACCATATGACCCTAAAGTGTGTCATGGCATGTCATTTTTTTTGATGTACCGTACATGCAATTCAGTTGCGGCATCAAACAATAATAAAATTCTAGCACTAGTCCTTTCCTTATGAGGAAAGCAGTAAAGATCAGCAGCTGTAACTGGTATGATGACTTTAATTCTCTGTTAAATGCTTACAAGCATGTTCTAAAGATTGCTCAAAATGATAAAATGCTGTATTCTGTAAAGCATTACAGTTCTTTAATGAATTATATTCCCAAAGTGACTTACCATTAGGACTTGAAAAAATGCCACATAAGTGACAATATATTTAGGTTAGATTTGATACAGTAGGATCAGCGGTGCGCAAACTCCCTGTGCTGCGCCCCCCCCCCCCCCGCCTGCTCTCCTGCTCGGTAACGCCCCCCCTCACCTCTAATGTTGCATCAAATGATGCTGCGGGGTCATGGGATGTCCCGCACGTGACCCACAGCGTCATTTGATGTCACGTCTCCATGGTAACGACCGTCATTTGATGCCACGTTGCCATAGAGACGCATGACTGAAGCAGGGTAAGTAAGTTTACAGAGGCCTGGCGCTCTCAGCGCGGGGCCTCTGTAAATTCCACAAACCCCCACCCCCCCAGGAAAGTGCTGTGCCCCCCTGGGGGGCACGCACCCCAGTATGCGCACCCCTGCAGTAGGTAACTGAGAATTTTGGAACAAAAAAGCTTTTTACAATACCAGCATGCATAAGGGTGTCAAGTATTTTGATTTCTATTTGAGTAATTTTAGGTTCATTTGTACTAATCATATTATCGTCTTCACTGAATACATCTCACTGCAGGAGATCTTTATAGACATTTTTAATTAATTGCAATTTAAATGTTGTATAAAAAAGAAAAAATTGCAATTGTTTCAGTTTAAAAAAAGTGATTTATTTATTTACAGTACTACTTCATTAATTAATCTTTCCTCGTAGATTTTTTTTGGACATGCCTATAGGGTTTAGATACTAGTTCTAAAAAGAAACAAATGACATTTTTTGCACTATGTCTTGATGCAGCGGTGCGCAAAGAGAGGGGCGCGCCCCCTGGGGAGGCTGGAGATTTTTTTGGTGAGGGGCGCGGGCCATTGCAGAGGCTCTACGCTCTTCCCCGAGGCATTAAAATTAAATGCCGGGGGATCGTGTGCGGCCTCTGCAACGCTATTACTTATCTTGACTCTGCCGGCATCACTCGTGTCAGGTGACGTGATGTCACATGACTCCGCAGCATCATTTGAAGCTGCATCAAGGTAAGGGAGGGGGAGTGAGCACCAGCGGAGGGAAGGCAGGGGGATGTAGCTGCAAACGTTTGCACTCCCCTGTCTTGATGCATCATAACTATATCTCTGTATAACCTAGTCTTCAAAGTAAATATTAAGTTGCAATGTGTAATTCTCTGAGTTGCAGATGTAGCAGGCGTTATTGCAGCCCACTGGTACACCAGCGGCTGCAATAACACGTTAGCCCACCTCTTTTTCACACATGGCTAATTTCGACACAATGATGTCTGCTGCCACTTGCGCATTATGTGTGTCCCGCTGTAGTGTGCCAACGGGAGCATTACTACATCTGAAAGTGCCTTAACCATACCTTAAATCAGCAAAACATGTGAAATCGTATCGTTTTTTTTTTTTAAATAAATACATTCTGTAGTATTAGATAATAGTGACTGTCTTTTTTAACTTATTATTATTATTTGTTTATTATTCAAATTGTAATGCAATTTTTAATTAGTTTGAATATTCTGAACATCCTTTAATGTCTATAGCAGGATTTAGCACACCTCCCAGCAGTGCCTAATCTTTGTAACACTTTCCAGTTTGTGATATTAGTTGCAAATGTTCTCAGCAGTTTGAGTTACAGTACAAGCTGTAACAATAGCTTTCTAATATCAGGATACATTGTAGCTGCTGAGTTACAATAACTTAAGGACTGATGGAAACTGAAAGGTGGCCATTTTGTTAGGCACACAATCAGGATTTTTCAGAGTTATAACAGGAGCACTAAACTATTGCCAGTTTAAGTAAGAATGTAGAATGATACATTGTCACATGCTTTACATATACAAATAAGAAGGACAAAAAAAAGGGGGTGGGGGAATGTAGTATTGCTGCTTTAACTCTGCTAGCCTCTTTGTACAAAAAGCTTTTTTATTTTTCCCAGAGTTCCTACAACTTTTTAATTAATGCCTTAATCTCTTAGTAAACTTAAATCCATAAGATCAATTTTCTTTTTCTTATATGATTTTTTTTTACATTTGCAATGTGTCAAGTCATTTTTCTTACCATATTACTCAACAACCATTTGCTATAAAATACATTAAGTTTTATATTATATTTGAAGGTCGTTTTTCCATTTGCCCTTTATGACCTCACATTTCCATAACTTTTGTCTGTATCAACTTGTTTCGTGGTACATGCAGCAACCACTCTTGTTTTGTCTACCTTCATTTCAGTCTAAATATCTGACTGTTGCACACATCATTTATTTTATATTATGTCTGCTTTTTACCATTGTTTAGCATTTCAAAATACGCCGTGAGTGTCATGACATGTAGTGAGTGTCATGACATGACACGCATTACACTGCTTACTCTGGCCTTACCAGCACAGCATACAGGTATTTTGATTATTCTTGTGATACTCTTGCTTCTGGCATCTGCTTAATAAAAGGTATAACAATCCGCATACTAGGGACGTGCAAACAATAAAATGTCACTATTTGTTCTAGAGGGACAAGCCAACATGTGTACTCACCAATCTACAGTATTACAATGCCTGCATTTCATCCGTAGACATGTCAGACATTATACCATCTTGATGAATTTGTGAGTTATGACCCCACGATTCCATCCTCATCTGTCTTGGCCTAAATGATCCTATTTAACCTGAAGCTCACCTGCTTTTTTTCCCCCAAAGAGAATTACTTTATGTTTCTAGACAACGAAAATGTAAGAAAAGTGACCAAGAAGAAAACAAATCTCTGCTGTGTTTATTTTATAGCCATGAAAGCTTCTAAAGCAGAGAAAGATAAGACAAAGAACGTTTGATGCGTTTCAATAAAAGAAATGCAACATCTACTACAGGTAAGTATGAAATAAATAACACAGTAATGTGTGGGCAATTGAGGGAAAGCTGCAAAAAGGCTGGTATTTTCTATTCTTGACAAAGCATCTTTAGAAGAGCTATTACAGAGAAGATACTTTAAAGCAGCAGTTCAAGCTGCCGTGTTTTTATTTTATTTTATATTTTTTCCCTTTAATATGTGCATCAATACAGTACAATCCACAGAATGATAAGCAATTCGCTAAATTGCCATTCGATTCGTTTCCTGTGATCCATCTGCGAAGATTCAGCTTGGGGGTTCACTAAATGCAGCAGAAGAGGACCAAAGATGCAAAGTTCTGCAGGGAAGATCAGGTGACCAGTAAAGGGGTGTGCCCAGGGCCGCTGACAGATTTCCCGGGGCCCAGGACAAGATTTACGTCTGCCCCCCTGTGTCACCGGTATTGTGAGCCCCTTCCCCCTATTTTACCCCTCACGATCCCTTTCTATTTCCCACCCTCTTCCCATGTGTTTCTCTCCCCTCCGTCTCACTCCCTCTTCATCACTCAATGCCCTCCAGCCTCGCATGTATTTATCTCCCCTGCATCTCACTCGTACTCCCTTTTTTCCTCACTCACTCCCTCATCCCCTCTCTCCTCTCACTTGCCCCCACCTTCCATCAATTACCTCACTCTCACTCAATCCCCCACCACAAAATACATACCAAACTCCCCCATTCCATATTAAAAAGACCCACACTCTCCCCAATACATATAAAATGCCCCCACCCCCAATACATATAAAAAGACTCCAACTCCCCACAATACATATAGAAGACCACCACTCCCCCAATACATATAAAAAGAACCCCACTCCCCCAATACATATAAAAAGACCCCCACTCTCCCCAATACATATGGGGAAAAAAAACCCTCCCCCAATACACATAAAAAAAAGTAGATGGTGGTAAATGATCAGGCTGGGAGGTCTGGTAGCCTGCACTGCAAGTTGGGGTCAACCTCTGGTCAGGCCAGGCCTGGCTACTGGTCACAGCCAGGCCCTGAGCTTCCAAAGTCAGCGCACACTGGAAGCTGAGGCCAGCTTACTTCCGGCATGCTAACGTCTGAGTGGCCCGTTGCGCACCGCCAGAGCTTGGAAGCTCAACGTGGAACACATAGTGAGGAAGAGGCCTGCATCTGATGGAGAGCCAGGGGCCGGCCGCCAGGCCTTGCCAAAAGTCGGGGCCAATTTGCACTACAGGGCCCCCCGCAGTCACCGGGCCCGGGACACTTGTCCCCCCCTGTTGGCACCCTGGGTTTGCCAGGGCCTGTTTCAGAAGGGGAAAGGCATTTGACTTTGTAAATGGTTGCTATAGAAACTAAAAATGCTTGTTACATTATAATACATTAAAAATGTCATTCAGAGTTGTTTATTTTAAATGCTACAAGTATTTTCTCATAGTACAGAACTGATTTATAAAAAATAAAACACGTAGGATATTGCTTGGTCTGCAGCTTTAAAATACATACTGGGGAAAGCTAGGGAAAATATATAGATGGGAAAGTCCCAAACTGGTCCTGAGTCATGAATGGCTTTCTTCCTTTAGCTTTCCCTGAATTGACAAAGACCACTTTGTTGCCTCAAACAATATAAATGTGAACCTTACACAAGTTATATCCATGACATGTACGTGTTTGTCATGGCTAGTAATGCTTTTAAAGTGAGCCAACACTGCACAAGTTCCAGGACTGTAGTTGACTTTTATGAATGTGACTTTCATTTATGTGACTTCTAAATAATTTTGGTAAAGTTGATGGTTTTTCTCAAAATGTTCAGCAACATGTTTTTGTGAATGTTTGACTTTTTTAATAAACTCCGAAAAAGGTTTTCAAAGTGAATTATGGTACAGTAGGATGCATTCACACATCATTGTTCTCTAAGATGGCTACTTTTTCACTGTCCTAGTTTTTTTTACATGTTTGTGTCAGCCCAATAAAAAGCAGTATTGTAAAAGGTAGCAGTTTATTTGTGGATCCGGTACTATACTTTGGACCTATACTTATTTATTTATTTATAAATGTTTTACCAGGAAGTAATAGAGTGAGAGTTACCTCTCGTTTTTAAGTATGTCTTGGGCACAGAGTTAAGATGACAAATAATACATGGTTACAAATACAGTTACATAAGTGAACAGGGTATACATTATATACAAGACAGTGCATGCACAGTTAGAGATAATATATATTATAGGCGTATGTAAAAGTTACAGACCAGATTAAAAGGTGAGACAGCCTTAGGTATGCTTTCTGATGTGCACCAGCAATGGTTCACTGTAAGAACAGCCCAGCTTGAGTATCATCAGGCTTTTATGACCACTTTTTACCACCATTCAGCATCTGATCCCCTTGTGACCTGGTAAGACCAACTGCCGCTCTGCACAGGAGCAGATGAGCATCAATGGGACATTAGAAGTCAGGGAGCATCAACTCCTATGCTGCAGTATCTGGTACAGATGTCGCAAGACTTACTCTTCCAGTGACTGTGGGTAAAAACAGTGTGTGTGCCGAGCAACTGCATTTTAAATGAAACATCTTTGTCTTTTGTCACACAAATTGTATTTGTGATGGTGATATTTTTAATTAAAAATCAAAACACAATTTCAGTGAAAAACACAAAGAAGTGACTTAGAATGCATGTGCATGTGAATTTCTTGTGTGTGCGTGTCTCTGTGCGCGTGTGACTCTCTACGTGTGTGTCTTTGTGCTTGTGTGTGTTTTTGTGCTTGTGTGTGTGTGTCTTTGCGCGTGTAAACAAAGTATTCCCGCAGGGTGGAATCTTGCACTTTTCCCTGATAACGGGAAAAGTAAGTCGTGCTACATCTGTATATTTACACAGGGCCAATGATGATCAAGAGCAGATAAGTCACAATAGAGGAGAGACAAAGAAAAAAGGGTTACTCTGGATGAGATAGAAGGAGCCAATGGGGTTCAATGCAGGAGAGAGGGAGAGGAGGGAGTCTACAGAGAAATGACACAGAGTGCAATGGAAAAGAGAGAGGGCGGTAGCAGATATTTTAGCTTGCCAGGTCACTGGATAATATCATTATTTTTTTATAAACCAAAGAGGACAACACTATATTGAACTGAGTAAACTTGAAGCACTGCTTAAGACACTTTCACCTTGCAACCCTCAAAAAAAGTGGCAACATTATAAGTCGAAGTCACAGAATGATACATTTATGAATCAATCAGCTGTAGGCCACAGACTTCCATGACTCACATCCATTTAGCTTTGATCATCCAACCGATACCATTACAACAGTATAACTGAGTATTTTTGGGGAATAAATGAATATTAGATAACGATTGCACATAGATGTAGCAGGCGTCAGTGCACCCTCTGGCACATGCCATCAGGTGCAATAACGTGTTAACCCACAATCTTTTACATGCACGGCTAGTGCTACAGTATTACAAAGAAGTTGGTTCCCATTGGCACGTTGTGTGTATCCTGCTGCAACGCAGATCCAGTGGGAGCAATAACGGCTGCCACAGGAGTACAGTATTCATAAAGAATATGCATAACTGTACACTGTAGGTGTCTGTTGTATTAATAATGCCACATAAAATAGGTAAGGCCTTTCAATTGTTATAAACAGCTCAATATTGATTATTTAATTCATTAACTAAATATATTTTTATGACTTTCAACATAATATCTTCCCGGCAACACATTACAAAAGTCTGGTGTTTAAAGCAGCAATCCTGGCTGCTAATATTGTTTCAGCTTACCTGAACCGGGAGACTCATCAGTGCCGGTTTTGACATTAAAAAAAGTATAAATATGGCAGCAGACTACAGGCCATGGGGTTACCAATAGAAAGTCACAGTGTTATCTCCCCATGACGTTGCAACCTTTCTATTGGCCTCCAGGGAAGTGCCCTTACCCCGGAAGCCATATTGTTTCCCCGATTCTACCCCAGGCTCGCTGCTCCTGTTCGGGGCTCCCCAGACATCGATGACTATCCATGAGCTCCAGGAACCCCAACCAGAGTCAGGTAAAATAAAAAATAAAACTATTTAGCTGGGATTGCTGCTTTCATAAACAAATATTTTTCTAATTTATTTAAATGCTAAAATGCTGCTCTACCTATTGAAATTATTATTATTTTTAGCCTACAATGAAACATATGTTGCTGTAGCAAAGTGTAATTTATCATCTGTCAAATTGCCTTTAATTGTTGCCAACTGGCACCATAATAAATCATTTACAGAAATTCTGGAACGTGAAAGTTTTAATGGAAATTGAGATACATGGAAATGTATATACACACATCTCTACTACACAAATGTCCTTTTTATCAGTAAATGAATGGGGTTTGTGATAATACAAGGCATCTGTCTACATTATCTTTTTAACCAAATTTCCATCTTCAGTGTGCTTTTGTAACATGTTTTTGTAGCGTGCTTTTGTAGCCCTTCTGTAGACACACAATGCTCCAAAATTTGGAAAGCAATAAAAGCTGCATCAATCCAACAGGATGACTAATGCCACTTGGAACCATATTTCTCTTCAAGGGGTTAATTTGAGTTCATAACTATGACACCCTTGCATAACAATTTTACAAAAATACATGTGTAACTTACCAGGTCTTCTTGCAGTTGGAAAATTAGTTCATCCCGTTCCTTAAGCTGCAGCTTCAGCATGGAGCACTCATCTTTCATTATATCCTGTGAAAACATGGAACCATAAGTTATAATAGGCTTAGCATTTTCCTTTTGTTCTTAATAAGGAAAAGCTGGTTTGCACAGTAGGATATAATTGCATTCAAGTAATGAAACTCAATTTTCTACTTTCATGTGTGATATTTTTTGATAACATCTTCTGAAGTGCAGTATAAACAAGTTAATGTATCTAGACAATGATGAAAAATATAAATGGTTCCCCCAAGTTGGCTTTGTCAAGGTCTGGTTCCTCTAAGCTGTGTGTAAGGATCTTCTGCAGTATTTTATTTTGAGAACAGATGGTTATGCAACTTAAAGAGACAATTCCAACGCTTTTTCTATTTCTCATTGTTTATTTTTTTTTACACAGGATTGAAGCAAGGGATCTCTGGAGCTGAAACCCATTAATTCAATAAGTCTCACAGCAGCAAAATGGGAGCAAAACCAGTGCAAGAAACAGCCACATACAGTGGCGACAAAGTTTATTCGAGCAAAAGCCGCCGGTTGACCGGGACTTACTCCGGCTGGTGCTGAGAATAGTCAGCGCGCCAGCCGCATCCAGCCGCGTCCCCTCCGTTCCCCCCCCCCCCTCCAATCCGCGCGCAATTTATACACCTTCCCGACCTCCTAGCTGCTCCTGCTGTGCCCCTCTGCTTCCCCGCTCCCCCGCTTACCTCACTTCAAACCTTCAGGGGAGTCGGGGAAGCCGGGAAAGCCGGGGAAGCCGGGCGCACACGTGACTGTGACGTCACCGACGTCACGCCTACGAGCCGCTTCTCAACGCTTCTCCACGCTGCCGCCACGCATCCTGCCGTGCGGCTTTTGCTCGAATAAACTTTGTCGGAGCAGTATTCACAGAAGATAAGGAATACCACAGAGAGCAATTGGAATGTTTTCTTCCAAAAATCTGGTGCAATTATTGTGGACTGGTTTTGTCCCAGTATTGCAGTTGTTAGACGTTAGTTAATAACTGCTAATTTGTTTCTTCTACTCTTAGTCCCCTCTGTCCTGGCTAGAGGACCAATGAGGAGAAAGAAGGAAGGGTGGTAGACATTATGCATGTGCAATCTCCTGCTCAACAAACAGTAGTGTCGCAAAATGGGAGTTGCTAATCATTCTATTGTAAATCAATATAATACATATAACTATATATAAATATATAAATTATAATATTATATCTAATATATAATATATATATATATATATATATAGTATATCTATATGTTCTTCAGTATTAGTTAGACCTTTTTTATTGGACTAACAATTTATGTCATAGGACAACACTTTCGAGAGTTCTCTCTCCTTCGGTCAAGCAATTGCTTGACCTGAAGAAGAAAGGATAACTCTCGAAAGCTTGTCCTATGACATAATGTGTAGTCCAATAAAAAGGTATCACCTAATACTGAAGAACTCATTTATTCTGCACTATCGCAACTGGACTACACAGCTATTTTCTGCTTATATATATATATATATATATATAAATATATATATATATATATATCTATATATAATATATATATATCTATAATATATATCTATATATATATATATATATAGATATCATATCTATATTATGTACCTTAACCCTGGCTGTGGTCAAAAGCTGTGACCATGCAGCAAGCTTAAGCCTATAGGGAACCATGTTAAAAATGGTTATTTAGGCAAAAAGTGACACTGTGTGCTCATTTGCATGTCATTTCCCAGAATCCCTTGCTGCAGTGTAAGTGCTGTATGCTGGGTGATAATGGGGAAAGGCGGGGTTGCAGACCTGCCTAAGACATGCAGATGAGCATACAGTTATATTTGCATATATATATATACAAACACACACAATATAATACATATACTGATTAAATATACGGTATACATACAGATACATATACTGAGGAAATCCGTCAGGGCTTTTTTTCAGGGGGAACGTGGTTCCTGTTCCTTTATTTTTTACCTGTACCTGACAGTTTTCCTGGCTCTCCTCCCCTCTCGGCATTCCTGTGTATATCATGCTGCCCACCACTGATCTAAGGTAACTAAAACATGATTTGCATCATGTGTAAATTATGGCATTGTCCCCCTGAAATTTGCATGCAATAGTGTCCTCTAGATGAGAAATGTTGATGAACCGAAAAAGTGTGGTTGATTCATACATAATAACCCTCCTATTTCTGCTAGGAGACTCCTGGTGTTGCGGTCTCCTACAGTATCTCCTGCTCAGTCAGCCGATAATCCCAACTAATATGAAAGAAAACAAACAAGCACAGCTTGTATAAGAAAACATTTATTACAATATAAAAAAGGTAATAAAGCTCACTTACATGTGAGAAAACACTGGCGGGCGTGTGATAGCATGGGTGCAAGGACCGTGGAGTGTAAAGATCTCTCAGCTGGTCCCAGCTGGGGTATGCACAGTGAATCCTCCAGTCTCAGCATCCTGCACTGAATCCCGAAAGTGACGTCATGCACTCTCGCAAGTTTTTGCCTCCGCTTTCTCGTCTGCTAGCAAAAGCTTCAGACAAGGTAGCTGCCACTCTCTCGACCCTCTCCTCCTCTTTGATGCTGTCGCCTGCCAACAAACAGAGACTGGCCAAAGAGTATCTGGCTCCATGCTAACACGAGGGTGTCTATCTCATAGACCTGAGCGTTTCGTACACTCGGCTTCATCAGGGGTCCGCGAGAGTGCATCACGTCCCTTCCAAGATTCGATGCAGGACACTAAGATCAGAGGATTCGCTGAGCATACCCTAGCTGGGACCAGTTGAGAGATCTTTACACTCCACAATCCTTGTGCCCATGCTACCACACGCCCGCTGGTGTTTTCTCACATGTAAGTGAGCTTTATTACCTTTTTTATATTGTAATAAAAAAATTCTTATACAAGTTGTGCTTGTTTGTTTTCTTTCATTTTTCTTACCCAAGGTACCCCCCTTCAGGGGAACTCTGGCCTTTGGACTTATTCACCTAAGACCTTACAGACTGTGCACACTGTTTATATGCCCTTATTTATCTAGAAATCAGTATAGTTGAGCACAGTTGCATTTCGTATGTTTTTGTATGGTAAATATTAGCATGTATTTATATATATTCCCTTTGGTGATTCTCCATCTTCCATTTTTGTTCAGAGCTAAGCCCTTCGTTTCTATTTAAAAAAAAAAAAATCATATCTCTCCAGAGCTAGGAATTCTCCTTTGTGAAAACTTGACACACTTGATGGGAGTATGCATTTGGGTGGGGTGGGGGGGTGGGGAGGGGAGGAATTTTAGAAGATATTGCCGTTTGAAGCACTACCGTACTTCATTTAAAATTCTGTCTAGAAAAATACTACCAACCCTTTACTAAAAAGTAAATGCTGCAAAGCAATGCTACAAATCGCACCATGGCAACCTCCAGAGCTGTCAGTGGTTGTCAGCTGTTTGCTCCTACTTGCATGTTTCATGAGTCAAGAATTCCCTCAGGAAGAAGTCTCTCACAACACAGACACAGAGAAAGCACAGAGAATACAGAAATGCAGAATACAGAATATTTACTAAATTAGGGGCTCTAATGGGCTTGGAATACATTAATTACCTCTAAAAAAAAACCATGCTGAAAAATGTTAGTGCTAGATATCTCCAAAAAGATACAACCAAAGTACATGAAAATATAAGCAAAATAGCAAGTTTTATAAAATGCCAAATCAAACTTTAATATCAATCTGTCTATAATATAAATACATTTACCAGAATAAGACATAAGGCCATATTTGCTAAGCAGTGCTATTTGATAAATATCTTTTGACACGTAGATAATAGTAAATTTAAATGACATGGTTGTAAGGTGTCTTCCGGCCCAGAAGGTGTCTAATGGTATAGCACTGCTTAATAGATATGGCTCACTGACATACATTTGCAAGCAGATGTTCCTAAAGTACCTAACCGCAGTTGTACTATACTAAACATAAAATAAGATTTTAGAACTACATATAGCTGCTATACATGGTAGGAAAAAATATATATTATTTCTCCTAATCCTAAAAATCAACAATGCCTTTCATAAAAAAAGGCATAACCCTACATCAAAGATGTCACCTTGGTTCAATGTTCTACAAATATAATTCATCTCTAAACAGGATTAACAGCCAGATGCCAATTGCAGTGTTTCTCAACCAACTCCTTGAAACACCCCAGTTGGACCGTGTTTTAGCGATAACCAGCCAATCACAGAGCCAAATAATGCAGTGCACACGTCTGTTTGATAAATCATTGGTTGGACCAAAAATCTGAACTGCCTGGAGTTCCTTCAGGAGTGGGTTGGAAAAATAGTAGCTTATTGATATTCAGGCATTAGACATCTTCAGGTTCGTATTCCCACTGCTCACTTTTTAAAGGTTAAAATGTAAATTTAATTCCCAACTTTTGCCCCTGAATGTCCTCATCAATATAATTTTTGCACGACATTTATTTTAATACTCATCTTCTGAATTAATCCCTGATTGCGTCTGAAATTATTTTTATGTGAGAATGAAATCATAATCAGAGCATGTGCACGCTGTATCTTGCTTCCACCATACAATGTCAAGTTAACATACACAATAAGATATAATCAGTGCAGTTAGTTGTCCCAATATCATGGTAATAAGAGTGATGAGATTTACCCACTGCTCCCTTTTTCATAATATAGTAAAACATATTCAAATATTTAATTTAAATAATAAAAATGCACACATATCTGTGCTATCTATTAACAATATTTAGGCCAGGTTCAAACACGCTGCCCCCTAGCAGGCTCCTCTCCCAGGGACATGTGACTATAGTGAACCAGTGGAAAGGCTGGTGAAGGAGGAGGGACTAAGAAGGAGAGTGAGCTTTAAAAGGGGGTAGCCATGACAGTTGGAGTCAGATATGCGTGGGCCAGGAGGAGTGAGGCTTGATCAAGAGTAACTGGTGTGATGGGACCTGCACATGTCCCGTGTGGGTGAGAGAGCAGATCGGCTGAGGACAGAGAGCAGCCTAAAGATACGAATAGCCCAACAGCCGAGATTCGGAAGTGGTACAGAGGAAGACTGCCAACAGAGGGGATCACTGACAGACATAGTATATAGTGGTACCGAAACAAACCTTTGCAAAGTACAGGCTTGCTACACCCAAGTATAAACACGAGCTCCAACAGTGTACCGGTACCTCAAATATAGGCCTGAATTCCCAGGATTGGGAGGCCTCTAAAGTTGACAATAACACACACGCCCAGCGCTTATGTGAACTGTAATGAGAATCGTAATGTTATTAGTTTGTTGTGATCCTGTGTCTCAGAATCACGAAGTTCCTGTTAACCGTTGAAACCATCCATCTTTATATACTAGTTATATATCCAAGTGTTGTGTACCCCTGTTTGCTCCACACACGTGGGGCATTTATCATAGGCATAAGGTCTAAGGCCCCCACCTCAGCACCAGGCACAAAATGTGTGGTACTGTAATATAGAAAAGTTACACAATAAAATACAGCAATACTTTAAAAAGTTTTAAGCTACAACAAAATGACAATTTCATGTATTTCCTTACATTATTGTAAAGTTGTCTTAACGATTTTCTTGAGCTGAAGAACTTGCACAGTGTCAAACAGTTCAAGGCACATTCTGTTATTCACAGCTTTCATTATAAGTAGCAAAATGTTATCAGAATGTGTTGTGTCACCTATTGTAGCTCTAGATAGTATAATTAATATGATGTACTGTAATTGACCACTGTATTAGCATGAATGTACTGTAGATTATACGCTTAAAAATAACAGATTCCATGACCCACTGCTTGTGAATATTTTGCATGAGCAGTGGTTCAACATAGAAACCACCCATGCCAATTGAGATTGTAACAAGATTCATTTTGTTTTTGATACTTTTTGTATTATTCAGCTGTGGAAAGCTAATGGATATAATTTGTCATTGCATTTCAAACAGAATTGTCTGTTCCAATGAACAGATATCATCCTGTTCAGTCCCTGGGGGCATTGCAATGCTCTACTGACCAATGCATTGCAATCCACAATAATGTATTTTACATATAAAAAGAACAGTCGCCAGGTTTCAATATGTGCCAACACGGGGTAGTGCACTTGAATGGCAAGTAACACCAGATCGGAGTGTGATACCCCATATCAGTGCTTAGGGAATCTCAACCAGTTTATAGTATCAAGTTAATACGACACAAATGCATGAAGGTCATGCCCTTGTATACGTACTGTACTGTAACTGTTGTACAAGAAGAATTCTTATTGACGTGATATACTTTATACATTATGTATTCATTAGGGTAAGAGATGTTTTGGGGGCTGAACCTGAAGGGCTTTCTCCATCACTATGATTAAATTGTCACTGAGCTGTGAAAGATGAACATTGACAAATGAATGTTTTCTATTAGATTTTACTTAGATTCCCTACCTTGCTACTGTGATAGAAAACAACATGAAGTGTAAGGCAATGTAATTTGCATTGTAAGTACACAAACAAATGGAACAAACTCAAGATCTACTATATTTAGAACATTCATAATAAATAGGATTATCACTTTTCATGTTACTACACATGATGTAAAGTCGCACATGGTGATATTATTTTCAATGTGCTATTTTTGTTTTCCAAATTTTCCGGGAAAAGCATACTTTATTTCGCATATTATTCACAAAAGTACCTTTTCCTCAAAATGTTTTAGTCCAGCAACAAAAAAAGCACAATTTACAGTAGTTACATAAGAAAAGGTGTGAAGAAGTTTGATATAAGGTTAATACGCTGTGTGTAAATACATCAAGAAAAAGCTAACATATGCTCTTTAAAGTGTCATTCCACTGTGGCTGTTTTTGTTTGGGCTGGGGAAGAATGCATCCCCTGGCTTCTAAGGCTCCACCCTCCCCTCCCCACAATTCCTGAGATACTGTATCACTCTGTATGCCTGGGGGGAAAGAATTAGTGATGTACCAAGTACCGGGTAAGTACCCTGTACCCGGCTAACCCGGTGCTTTTTCAGTAACCCATAAATTACCCGGATCCGGCAGCAGGGAGCTGGAAACGGCGCCAAGTAATTTCCGAGCAGCTGAAGACGTGAACATTTACCTGCAGCCGGCGGCGGAGGGTGAGGACGACTGCGGCAAAATCATCGGAGCAACAACAGACATCCTGGTGGCGATGGCAGAAGACGTACTTGTTCAGCCGGTGGGAGCAGCACTGCTGATGCCGGTGGGAGCTGGAGAACCATGTGACCGGAGCAGGCATTCCTATTGGACAGCCGGGGAGGAGCTGGCTGTCCAATAGCAACACTCCTGCTCCGGTCACATGGTTCCCCGGCTCGGACCAGAATCAGCTGTGTGCTGTGTTCTGCTGCTCTGGTCGGCTGAACAAGGACGTCTTCTGCTGTCACCACCACCAGGATGTCTGCTGCTGCTCCAACAATGTCGCTGCGGTCATCCTCACCCTCTGCAGCTGTATTCCTCCCCCTCCGCTGACGCCTGGAGGTACGTGTAAGCTACCCAGCTGGGTACCCGGTACCCGGCCCGGTAAAATTGTTCATTTTCTCTGGGTACCCGGTACCTGTTACCATGTACATTTTGGGACTCAGTACAACACTAGAAAGAATATTTTCTCCTGGACAAAAAAGTGCTTTTGGATCACACTGGATCCACAGACGCCAATAGAAAGCTGTGACATCAATGAGGACTTTGCAACTTTCTTGGGTGGCTCGGCGGTCATTGTTGTACTTTATATGGCTAAACCAGCATGCAAAAAACAACAAATATCTCTGGAATTTGTGGTTCACAGGGGACACCACAGAACCACTCGGGGGTAATTTTAAAAAAAGTGTGTGTGTGTGAAGAGCACGTGCATTTTAAGTGAAACTTCTTTGTCTTTTGTCATTGTTTTGTCACAGAAATTGTTTTGTCATGGTGATGTTTTTTATTAAAAATCAAAATACAATTTCAGTGCCAAAACGCAAAGAAGTTTGACTTAGAACTCGTGATTTAGTTATTTGCACTTGTATATTTATAGTAACTGTGAATTCCTTGTGTGTTTCACTGTGTGTGTGTGCGTCACTGTGTGTATACATTACTGTGTGTATCACTGTTTATGTGTACGTCACTGTGTGTGTGCGCGTCACTGTGTGTGCGTGGGCGCGTCAGTCCGTGTGTGTGTACGTCAGTCAGTTTGTGTGTGCGCATCAGTCAGTGTGTGTATGTGCATGTCAGTCAGTGTGTGTGTGCATCAGTGGGTGTGTGCACGTCATTCAATGTGTGCGTGCGTCAGCCAGTGTGTGTCTGTGTCAGTCAGTGTGTATGCATGTCAGTCAGTGTGTGTGCGCATCAGTCAGTGTGGGTGCATCAGTCCGTGTGTGTGTGCGCCAGTGTGTGTGTCTGTGTGTGTCACTGTGTGTGCGTGTCAGTGTGTGTGCGTGTCAGTGTGTGTGTGTGTGTGTGTGTCACTGTTTGTGTCAGTGTGTGTGTCTTCCAAATGTGGTGCTAGGGTGGAAGGAGCATTCAGCATGTCGTGCATGTCCTGCAGGCTCTCCCACCGCTCCCCCCTCCACCTGGCGGTGCTGTTGGGACACGGCGCGCTCAGCGCTCTCTCCCCCCCCCTCTGTCCGATGGTGCTGCGGGGACATGGTGCGCTCACCGCTCTCTTCCCCTCCCTCCGGTGGTGCTGCGGGGATACAGCACGCTCAACCCTCTCTCCCCTCTCCCTACCATAAATTGTTGATGCATACCCCGAGGCTCCACCAGCGAACGTGGCTAGCTTTCATTAGCAGAAAAGAAATCCGGTGGGGACATACTCTGAGGCTCCACCAGGGAACGTGGTCACCCTTCATCACCAATTCATATTTTGTGTATTGCTATGCAAAGACTGTGCTTTAAAAGACCGTGCTTTAAAATACTGTCCTTTAAAAGGATGGTGCTTTTCTATCCAAAATGTCGGTTCCCGCTCCATGGGGACTGCCTGAGGTCATAGAATTCCTCCAGAGACTGTGAAGGTGGTGTGACAGACCTATGAAGTCCCTAAACTCGACTACTGGACCATGCTCCAGCACCTGGTGAGTCCCGATCTAAAATGTGGGATCAGCCAATCGCTAAGCCTGGATACTGGTGCGGGATCGATGGGACTGATGCCAAGGCTGCCAGTTTCCCCAGCCTTAAGGGAAAAGTGTCTCTCAGACTTACCTGTGCCCACCCCGGCCAGGGTGAAGCCACATGAGTCTCCTGCTGCTGCTGTACCCGCTCCTGCTCAGATCCGCACCTTGGAAGAGGCGTGCTGTTGCCTGAACAGATCAGGCCAAGCCGGGCCTGCTATGCCCTTGCTGTTCTACTCGCCGCCAGAGAGATCTACCGCCGCTTGACTGGCGTGGTACTTGCCAGACAACGTGGGTGCAACCGTATAGGAGAGATCGGACGTGACCTCCACCGATCCCCATGCGGTGACCCCTTCATCCTTCATGAGCCCTGGCTCCTACCTGGATGTCCCAATGCCAGTTGACAACCTTCAACTGACAAACGTTCCAGGAGGAATGTCCCAGCTCTGACGTTATTGCCAGGCCATTTTCGAGGCTTGTGATCGAGTAATCGTCTACATGGCAAATACCTACACAGAGGGCCCGGATGTGGTAATCCACGAGGAGAACCCAGCTATGGAGACAACTGCCGATGCTGCTGAGATGATGTTCCTGCTTCTACATCCGCTCCTGCTACCACGGTGGTGAGTACCACTCCGGTGGCCCTATTCTTGCAGCACTGCTGAGTCTGGAAGCAGGAGAGGACAAAGACGCCGTTCTTTGGAGACAAAAGTCCGGGAAACCTTAGCCAAATCCCTGGGAGCGGTTGTACGTGCCCTTGGGCGTGGCCTCAATGCTTTGATACAGACAGCCTCCCCAGTTGCCGTATCAGTCAGAGTATGTCGCTCAGTTTCACCCGAGACATTTAAAACCAAAGGGAGAATGTAGCCCAGTCTCCTGGGACTGATGATTTATTGGCATCCTAACAATTTAAGTCCCCGTTAATATGTGGGCCGTGTTAGCAGTAGACTATGCAGGGTATGTTATATTGTTTATTGTACATGTTCAATTATGTTCAGGGCTAGCGTGTGATTGTAAGGGGGGTTTATGACAGTGAATAGGCCGGCTTACTAGCCACTCCCCAGGAAAGGAGGTGTTCTTCCCTTTAGAGTAGAGTAACAGTTAGTTGGCATTGAGTCTGGGCTAGCCATCAGAACCACCGTGAGCATGTCCTGATGTCCCCCCCATACCATCGCGGAGATCTCCTGCCTCCTGTTTACCATCAGGTATGAACCAGCTGTGGCGGTGAAGGGGTTAACCAGGCCAATAATAAAGGTCTTATACCCAGCTGGTTACCCTAAACCTTGTTGGGGATGAAGGGTTTAATTGTTGGTCACCACAATGCCATGTTTCTCCTATACATCCCCTGTAAAGTCCCTGTTTTGCAGCTCAGAAACTAGCTGCAGTCCTATGAATGTACTGTATGTGGAATGTGCAAACTGTATTCGCAACACAAGGGGGAGCTTCTAGCACTGTGCCAAGCGTTAATTGAATAAGTGTGTCTGTGGTAAGCAGCTCCATTGAAGCTCTGTATCACTTCCTAAACCGCAAAACCCACCAGGGTAGAAACCACAAACTCAAGTGGATAAGTGGTTTGAAGTCTAGTTGAAGTGGCAGAATGCAACAATTTAACCTGCGGTCTCGTTAACCAATTAAGGTCAAGTGGTGGAGTGCTTCTGCAGTTACCGATTCCAGCAAGCAGTGATACAGTACATTGTATGCCATAGCTCAAACCGCAAACCACATCACAGAGTCTATTCAATTAAGTAGCTAACTTTTGTTAGGAAGGAGCTTACACTCTAATTTTTGGAATACAGATAGTGGAGAATGTAACATTCACATACGTGTTGTTTTTATATCACCCACACATACAGAAAGTAAATATAAAAATAAAATGTGTTTCAGTTATGTTTTAAAATATAAAGGCAGGAACCCCTTACTGTCAGACCGGCAATGAATCAATTAACATGTCAATATGTTAAGGATGAATGAGCTGAGGAATTTTTAATCTTCATACTTCAATGGGCACCCTGCTGAGTTGGTGCCCCAGTGTCTAGAGAATTCCGGAGTTGAAAAGCCTCAGAGACCCTACATGTTAGGACGGCCAGATTATTGCAAAGTACCAGATATCGGTGCGAAGTACAGGCTATCAACACTTGGTAGCTAAACCCCAGATTTACTGTCGCCAGGTAAGGGGTTGGGCCCAGTATGCTAAGCAGCTTAGGTGTCAAGTTAGCACATGCTCTTAGCAAACCGGGAAGCAACTTCTGCCCTTTTTGTGAGCAACTGGCAAGTCTGGGATAGATGGGAAAAGTTGTTCTCACGGGAGGATTGGCTGGGTATGTTAGAGATAGGACCCTTAACCCTATAAAAATGCCTGCACCCCAGTCCTAGTCAGATTCATCTGTGTTCCATCTAAGACTCGTCCAAGTTACAGCATCAGCGGTTCTGGAGTGTGAGGGGTTAACAACATCGTAACCAAGGATCGTGCCCCTCTTCCAGAATTCGTCTAAGCTAGGGATTCCCAAACGAATCCTGTAAGGACCCAACGAAAAAAATCCTTTTGGCGGAGATACAGGGGTGGCAAATTGCGCCCCTAGCCAAGGATTGTCGCACAGCTCAAATCGCACACCCACTTGCATGCTTGCAGGGGTGTCCAGAGACTCTTTTCAAGTAATTTGTTCCATATACATTTTATTTCGTTTCCCCATCCCAGTAAGTGTTTATTAAGTGTAATTGTGAAGAATTGTGTGTTTGTCTTAAAAGGAAATAAATTACAATTTATTTTGCCCACCTTGTTGTGCTTAATCCAAAATCCCGGTATTAATGTGATGATAAGACTTGGTCTCCTGTGACAACAGCAGCCACAGAACACACTAGTAGCAGCACGTTTCCCAGAGGGTGGGGGAAGAAGCATCTACATACAGAATCAATCTTTTAACATTGTAAATCATAAAAAAAATCAAATTTAGCTCTCAAGGTCAAGACAGAGAAAATCATTAAACTTTGCATGATATTTACAACAGTACCTTTTCATATTCTGTTTCCTGTGTCAAGGGTAACATTTAGACATTCAGAGATATAATTTACTATGGCAACGCTTAAAGTGGCAGCGACGGCGATGCGACGTCGCTGGAAAAATCAAATTGAGAGGACTTCCAGCAATCATGACCAAGCCATCGCTCTGTCGCGGTATGCTTACTATAAGCACACGCGACGGCGGCAATGCATTTGTTTTGACATGACATCGCCGTCGCCGGCACTATAAGCGCAACCGAAGAAGGTTTTAAAGCTTGAGAGCTAAATTCACTAAGCTCCAAAAGTTTATTTAATGTGACGTTATTCTAAGTTAATGTCTGTTTATCATAACACATTCTCTAAAGCAAATAACATGACGTTAGCCAGTATTTACTCCTTTAACAAGCATGGTGTTATCATTCTTGCAAATAACATGCAAATGATCTCAATATTAGAGTATATTATCCCATATTCACTAAGCTTCATTAAGGCTAATGTCAATAAATATACCTTACTCTGCCATTACTCCCATCCAGACTCTGAAATATGGCTTTTGCTGGAGAGCAGAGGAAAGAGATACGGGAGAAATATGCAAATGTAAATATTTTAAGTATATTGAAATCATTTAAATTTGCAAATTCACGACTAAAGGTTAATCCACAGTATTTAGATTCATATACTGTAACTCAATGGTCTCTCATGCATTCGAGACGATAACACAGCTTTATCCTAAAATAACGTGGTGTTAACCCAATGTTAATTAGCTCAATTATAGATGTTATTTTTGCATAAGACATTAAATCAGGAAACTTAAAGACCCTTCCTCTTTTAGGTATTGTCTGTCACGGGAGACCAGGCATATCACTGAGCAAAACCAAATGATAAAACAAATTGTCATTTATTCCATTGAAACAGACGTACACACAGTGGATTACAAAATACAAAGAAAGGCTCATTTACTGGCAGTCTGGGGGGGGGGGAAACTAGAGACTTTCCAAGCATCTACTGGCCATAAAACAAAGTTTGCAGTTGACTGGGACATAGCCTGAAAAGTCCTGGAACTCAAATCGGCATGAAGTTCCTGATGCCACCGCTGTATCCGCTCCAGAGACACTGAAATTCCTTGTCCGGGAGATAGCACCAAACGTCCTGGTACTCTTTTCGACTTGCAATCCCAGCCGCGATTGCTACATTCTATTCTCAGAACTTGGCCCCAAAAAGTGGGAGTTGGAAAATTTCTCGCTTTGAAATTTCTGAAGCCAGCTTGCTGATATTTCTTTCAGAGCATCTTTTGGTGATTTCAAATTTTCCACTGCTGTCTTGGCGCTCAAACCTTAGAGAATCTCAACACCGGATTGGCTGCAGGGTTTCTTATAGTATTTTGGAGTTCATTATCAAAATACTACAGCCAATCCCAGCGTGGGAACTTTACAACCAGCCAATCAGATGGCTGCCAGTCTCCTGAAGCCGGGCAAGTGGATCTTCTGAATGAAACAAAGGCATGCTCGAGTTTGCCACCTTTGAAGAATGGGTATAAGAAAGGTGGGGGGTCACCCAGGGGTGTGTGTCAAGTCACAAGGATCATAAGTCCGGCACAGGAACCATAGCAGCCATTTTTTCTGTTCCAACATTTTGAGTGGAGCATGTGAGCTGCGTGCAAGATTGGTGTTTGTGCAGTCGGCCCCAGCAGAATTCAGCCCCCAACTCATTCTCAGGAATAGATGTTCTGACCCTCAGAATATGAGCCACTTCCCTTATCTAGTCGCTGGCATACCCAAGGTTGTAATATGTTCTGTGTAATCAGGAAACCATAACCCCAAAGCATAGGCAGACATATATAGAGTAAAGGTCGCATGCATAAAATAAGTTTTTTTTAGCTTGTATAGGGTTTTTAGCATTATTTGTATAAGATTCTGTATTTTTCCATTTTCTAAGCCAACCCCTTCTGAAGGGGCGTATACTCATTAGCAATATATAAAATGTACTGTCAGTCATTTTTCTGGCAGAGAGCTTTTTTTCAAAGCTGTCTCCCTGCTTGATTATTCTGTACCCTAATATTATTATAATATTATTTTTTACTGCTTTCACAGTTGGCGCCCGAATAGGGACTTCAACATCTTCGGAAGCAGAAATCCCAGACGGATCAGACTCCTCGGGAACTCAAACGTGTGCAATCAAAACAAGGTAAGGCTATCCTTTTTCACAAAAGACTATAGTTTAAATAATTTGAGTGATGTGTAGAGAGCTCGGTCTTAATGGGGAATCCTACCGAGTGATGAGGTTCTTACAGTATCAAGTGAGTTTTATACCTATCGATAAGGTTGGTTATTATTTGTATTTGTTATTGTTTTTGCTTTCACCATACAATTGTGTAAGGTTATACTCAGATGCTGACTGTGGCGGGACTAGGTAAGAGTTCTAAAGGTATAATATTCGGGGTAGTCTGTTGTCAATTTGTATTGCCTACACCTAAGTGCCTCATAATTGATGTTGTGGGGTAAGAGGGAGAATTATGGGGAGCCTACATTCTCATTCACCGACCAAAGGGTCGCCGTTAAAAACTATGTGCAGATTATATGGTACAGCATTAGGGAAATACGTTTGATTGAGTAATCCCTGTGTGTTTATGGTAGCATAAAATCTCTTGATTTTCATGAGGCTTTTTGGTTGAGGTTAAGCATGGCATCGCCCGGCTAATCGACCCTTGAGAGTCAAGTATGGGAGTATAAATCTTACCCTTCAATTTCCAACAGCAATAAGTGGCTAATGAGTCAAGTTCTGATACAGTAAATCTCGGTGCCATCAAATTAATTTTTTGTGCCCTCGACAAAAGCTGTAAAAATGGACTTGAACACCCTCAATATTTTACCTGAATGAATCCCTGTGTGAGAGTTGAATCATGGGAACACTGGTTTATTATATGTATACAAAATTACTAACCAGAAAACTTGTAAAATAATTAATTGCTCACAATGAGCTTCTTAAAACCAGAAAACCAGACAGCTTCTCCATTTTGGCTTTATTTTTGTTAAAGAAATCATGACACTGTGTAATATGTCAGATGTGTTCATCTGAGGTTGTATTTACCTAATTTTAAGACCTGCTAAGGAACAGATGATTGTTATTATGTCCTGATATCTAAAAACCATAGAATTTAAAGAGGGTGGACTTTCTTTTTCACACAACTGTAAAAGCAGCATGCTCCTGTGTGTAAATGAAAGAGCAGACACGCAACACACCCGGTACAGCAGATAGCAACGTGCAGCTTGTAAACAAAATGCAGTATAGTGAAGTGTGCATATAAAGTCAGCACATGCCTGTGTATGAGTGAAAGAGCTGTCAAGCAACAGAGACTGCACAGCAAATAGCAACGTGCAGCTGTAAACAAAATGCCATGCAAAATATACTGGGGGATCCTCACTAACTTAGGGACCCTTGACTGTACCTGGAATACAAAAAAACAGAGAGAGATAGAACCCCAAGGAGAGCACTCTGCCAATATATAAAGCCTATTGTATCAGAACCTAGTGAAGGTGGGTGAGTAATGAGTTAATTAAAACCAGAAACTTTAACTGAGTCTTAACTCTTAATGTTAAAATAATATGGGGAACACTGTAGGTCAAGTCAAATACTTATGATAGCCAGTGTACAGTGAATTAATAATAAAAAATGAACAAAGTAGACCACAATTAATCTCTATACTGTGAACCCAGAGTCTGGGATATGGCCGCACAATATATTATATATTGACAGAGTGCTCTCCTTGGGGTTCTATCTCTCTCTGTTTTTTTCTATTGACCTTACCCCTGATAGCAGCACCTCCATATAGCCACATCCAGCAAGCAGTAGCGAGGGTATTCCTTCCCCTTCCACTTCCCCTTTCCCCTCCTTGTGTTTGGACTAGCATTTAGAGTGCCTCTTGCTCTTATTACCCATTGCACGCCCATATACTATGGCAGGCTTCCTATCTCGTAAGCCTAACCTGGATGATTGGCAGACTGAAGCGCAAGCTTTTTTCTCAACAACAAGCCAGACTGGTGTAGCAGAACCTACCCAAATTACTAAGATTCAGGACTTCTTTAAAGATCTTGAAATAAACTACAAAAAATATATTAAATTATGGTGGGAAGTGTTTAGCATTGAGACGTACCAAAAGGATAAACTGATCCCACGAGGACTTAGGAGTAACTTGGCTCCCGCACATAACATAACTGACGAAGGGTTTATTTCGTCTTGGGTCACTATTATAAGCCAGTGCTCCAAAGATCTCATGCAGCTGCTGGTTGAACATCAGAGCACCCTGTTAAAAACTCAGGGCACTAAAGTAGACCAGTTGCTTCTTGAGGTTGAAAAGTGGGATAAAGAGACTGAGTTTAAAGACCTCGAAAATCGTATGCAGATAAACATCGACAAGTTCACTAAGGAACTAAAAGAGCGAAAACACCGCAAATACCAAAGGGATAAAACTGACTTTGAAGAAGGGAAGGTCTATAAATTTCAATTTAAGAAAAAATTACCTGTCCCAGCGGAGGTAATCGAATCCTCCACCGATTGGTCTAACTCAGATCTAGAGGAAGATAACACTTCCACACGTAAGAAACACCATATGCAAACACGACACCAGGGACCCTCTCCTTTTTTAGAGGATCACAGGGCGGTTTACAACCCAAAAGGGAGAGACAAACAAGAAGGGGGAAGAGGGGGCAGGGGAAGAGGGAGAGGTACTGGAGACTACAGGAGACAGAGGGGCAACAGATACCGGTAACCCCAATATCTGACATGACACACGACAGCATCAACAACGACCAGGGCCTTATCATTAATCTATCTGATCGCCAACTTACACCACATCACCTCAGTGTGCTCCAAAAAGGCCTGTCTTTCTCACCCACTTCGAGAATGGACACCTTCGAGTGGGTGAAAGATTTAAACCTATTCGCTAGGAAGCTACTCCTATACAAGCTATATAAAAGGAGAGACCTTGCCATCACCATGAACCTAGGGATAGACCCACTCACTGAGGCCGACACTGAAAATCTAAGACTACTTACAGATCTGGCATCAGAATCGGAAAGAACTGAAGGCGAGGGACCCTTTACCCCACTTAGACCCAGGTCTAGGTTCATGCCATCACTGGACGTTAATTCAAATATAGCTGTCTTTGTAGACCTAGTCACTAGGGAAATTGAAAAGCTAGGCGCCACTCCGATGAAAACCAAATCGAACCTGACATCCATGGAAATTACAGCTTTAGCGGAGCTTGAGCTTGACAGGGATATTGTCATAAAACCCTCCGACAAGGGAGGTAACCTGGTCATCCTCAACAGCAAAGACTACGCATGTGAGAATGTAAGGTTGCTTGCCGATAGGAAGTGTTATGAGGTTCTTTCTAAAGATCCTACATCTGACTATCAGAAGGAGCTCTTTGAAATCCTATCGGCAGCTCTGAAAGATAACCTTATCTCACAGAATGAATTTTATTTCATCTTTGTCAGACAACCAAAGGTAGCGACCTTTTATTCCCTCCCCAAAATCCATAAGAAAATAACCCCCCCCCCCTGGGCGCCCAATAGTATCTGGTATAGATAACCTCACTGAACACGCCAGTCACTATGTAGACCTGATCCTTAGGCCATTCGTTGCATCCCTTCCATCCTATTTAAGGGATACAAAGGACATTCTCACTAAACTTGACAACATAACTGTCACAGAGGAGACCATTTTAGTCTCACTTGATGTGGAGGGACTATACACATCCATACCTCATCAAAAAGGTGTGGATGCAGTGTCCCATTTCCTTAAATCAAGAGGACTCATGTATAAGGCACACAATACATTTGTGCTTAATTTGCTATCCTTTGTGCTCACCAAAAACTACTTCCTCTTTGATAAAAAAAAACTCTACCACCAGACCCAGGGTACAGCTATGGGGACAAAATGTGCCCCATCTTATGCTAACCTGTACCTGGGCTGGTGGGAGACTGAGGTGGTTTTTGGTGAGGGGAATGAGGTGTATTCGGACCATATAGAATTGTGGTATAGGTTCATCGATGACGTGCTTTTACTATGGAGGGGGCCACTAGACCTCCTCAAGGCATTCATCGGTGAACTTAACAACAATACCAACAATCTAATACTCACGTATGAGATTGGTCCAAATACCATTACCTTCTTGGACCTCACTATCAAGAAAGAACCTACAGGTGAAATTAGCACCACTATATTCCGCAAAAGCACAGCGACGAATAGCATTCTACGGGCTAATAGTCACCACCCGCCTAACTTGGTCAGAGGGATCCCGGTAGGGCAGTTTTTAAGATTAAAAAGAAACTGTTCCAACGATAGGGACTTTGAAGACCAGGCGGAAAAAATGAAGAGCAGGTTCCAGGCCAGGAGGTACAGTAACAGCAACATCAGGAGAGCCTATAAGAGAGCCAGGAATACACCTAGGATCGATCTACTCATAGACAATAGTGACACTGTACAGAAACAAACAATCAGGTTCCCCCCCTCTGTCCATCTGCCCACCCCCTCTGAACGTTTGCCACCCCTCTCATTCGTTTGCTCTCCACCCCCCCTCCTTTCCACTTCTCTCTGCTGAATTCAGTGTCAGTGTGTGTGTGACAGCAGAGAAGAACACGCCCTCTCTCTTTCCATTTGTCAGAGCAGGGTCATGTGACCCTGCTCTCAGCACCAAAGTATCTCTCCCTTGTCTCCCCCAGCAGAACACTTGGGAGAGCGTGTGTGCACGCGCATGAGTGTGCAAGCACAGCGGGAGAGGGGATGTGCTGATTCACATAGAAGAAGGTAAGCGCGCCAAGCACCATGCGCCAAGCGAGATCAGCGCCAGCGGGGACTCAGCCTAAGAAACTAGACACGATTCGCAAGATATCCTGGTTACCAGAAAAACCCAATGATTTGTTGAAATGTGATCATTGTAAGGCCTGCAAATTTGGCACAAAAAGAACTGATATATTCACTTCCAATGTAACTGGAAAAGTGTCAAAAACTACTTGTTTCATCAACTGCAAAAGCACCCATGTGGTATATGTACTGACTTGTCCATGTGGTTTACAGGTTTTGTAGGCAGAACTATCCGGCCTCTGAGGGTAAGGATTTTAGAACATTTAAGAAATATCACACTAGGTTTAAAGTCACATACCGTAGTGTACCGCTTCATTTAAAAATTAAACATGATTTCAATCCATTAAGTCTCAAATATATGGATTGGAACAAGTTACAAACAACTGGAAGGGAGGTGATAGGACTTTACACCTACCCCAGCAGGAATCGTATTGGATACACCGGTTTAATACACTTCAACCAAAATTGCCTCAATGTTGACTTTGATTTTAAAGCCTTCCTAGTATAATTTCTTCAATATATATCATTCTCCGCATATATTAATAATGCTTGGTCTGATTTATTTAAAATTTTCATACGCATTGAGTATATCAGACACAATATCTAGGATACTGCTATTTATATACAATTTTATATGTATTAATATTTACATTTATATGATGGAATGGATTATTGTATTGTTTTTATTCAGTCTGTACTTATTTTAATTTCTATTCTATACATCCCTTCTTATCTTAATGGTATAACTTTTTTCGAATTTCCATTTTTAGAAATCCCTTTATTATCTTTGCCATTATGTGCAATAAATCAGTGGAGCGGGAAAAATAATATCTAATTTTAAATATCTTATTACTATTGTTGTTGTTAAATTTATATATATATTTCCTTGTTTACTACATCGCCATAGTTCCCGGGTATGACGCGTAACGCTCCGTGGATCATGACATCATCCCTGCCATGCGCGATGACATCACATTTCGCCGTCATCGTCGAGGGATACAAAAAGAAGAGAGAGGCACACCAGAATGACAGAATATACCCCTGAGGTAGCTCCAAGTGAGTGAACCGCGTAGGGAGAGTGTACAGCTGGTTTGAAGCCTACTGAAGTGTGTGGTGGACATTGCTGAGGACCCTGGACCATTTTTTGCTTATCCCTTCCCTGAACTCTAACACCTTCCCCTGTGGACAGCCCACAGGAGGCATCTCAGTGAAGGAAGGACTGCTGCAGCCTTTTTGCAACCATTTGACCCTGGGTGGTCTTACTGCCTGTACAACTATTTATTTGTAAGTGTATTACTTTATTTGCATTTTAAACATAAAAGCATCTGCACTGTTTTGTGTCCTCTCCTTCATACATGGGAGTTCTACCCATCCTATCCATCTGGCTCTGAGGGACATCTTCTAAGAACACCGGAAGAAACGTCCGAGTTGGTTACTCTATACAACCCCACTGCTTGTAATATCATCAAAATTGTGAGTGAGATAATTACCCAGTCTCATCTTTCACCTTTTTGTTGAAATATATTGCGTACTGCTATATATATTTTCTATGTTTTCACATAACCCTGTATGTATTTGTGCTTCTGATCCCCCCGCTTTTATTTTCAAAGCTCACCACTTCTGTTCAAATCCTATTTTCAGTGGTAAAGAGCCCTAGCTCTATAGTGGACTTTAGTGATAATAATATGCAAAAAAATGTTTCCTCTACAAACCCAACCACATAGCTTCATTATAGTTAAGGGATTTACTGAAATGTTAGTCAGTGGTGCACAAACTGAGGGGCGCGCTTCCAACGATGTGCAAGAATTTTGTGTGGGGGGCACAGGCAGTTGCAGAGGTCCCGCGCTCTTCCCCAAGGCATTTAAATTAAATGCCGGGGGAACGTGTGAGGCCTCTGCAACACAACTTACCTTGATGCCGTGATGTCACGTCACATGACCATCGTCATTGCAACGAGCCGTCAAATGACACTGCAGGGTCACGCAGCGTAATGTCACGTGAACCCGCTGCATCATTTGACGCTGGCACAAGTGGTGAGGGGGCGCGAGCAAGGAGGGGAGAAGGCAAGGGGGCACAATTCTAATAGTTTGCGCACCCCTGAGTTAGGTCATAGCTAAGCTTTGTGCTATTCACACCCAGACCCTTAAATACAGTAGGTCTTTTACAGGGTCTGGATAAGTGTAAAACCACAATTAGGTATTATTAAAGTATCATATTGTTATTTACACGGTTATTGTTCTCTTCTGTCTTCTCTTTGTTAACTTTAATTAAACACTTATTCAAGGACTTGATGGGAATAACACTGTCTTTGGGCAATTAGCCTATGCTAATGAGATAACTAAAGGCCATCGTTTTTGCATATAATTAGCTTTGTGGATTGAAGTTAACCTCACTGAACATAATGTCTGTTACTGACTTTGATAACATGATGTTTGAGCCCTGACTTAAAGCTTTGTGGATCTGGGCAATAGTATTTTGTGAATGGGATGGTATTTGAAAAAAGTGCAAAGATTGAAAATACAAATACACCATGATATGTACAATATCAAGATTAAACGTATTGACTAAGTTCAATTAAAAAGAAAAAGCATTTTTAAATGCAAAATAAGGTATAAACAGTTGATATTATTAGCATAAAAGATTCAGGATAAATGTTGGTATTTCAAAAGTGACCTCTAAATGAGTTAATTTTTAGGTGAAATATTAAAACAATGAGAACAAAACAATCATTCATCTGTTTGTGAATTTTCAGGTCAATGGCATAAACTCATTATATGAATTATTCAATTAGGATTTGCAGCAATGTTACAACTATGGATAAATAAATCAATTGTATGCAAAAGAGTTCAGGTTTCAGTGAAATTAAACTTCCTTAAATCTTACAATGCCCTTATGACGTTTCCTGAATGTTACTGTACATGAGCCGGCACTCTAGGAACGTTTAGGGAACGTCATCCTATTTCTGATCATTTTCCAGAGGGAGATTGCATTCACCGCTCCAGAGACAATACTGTCTATTAAAATCGCAAAAGACATAGTAAATTACTAGTCAGTAGGGTTGTGGGTTACATATAAACTCTAAAAGTAATCATTGAAGGAAGCGATTGCTGTTGGCATGCATAGCAGAAGTAGATTTTCATTCTTTTGAATGCGCAAAAAGTTACACCGTGTTCTGTTGCATTTTTACCAAAACCCTATGTGGGGTGCTCCAGGGACACCCTCAATTGTATTCTTGGTGGGGGCAGTGAATTAGGGAAAGGTGCTAGGTTTAAGGTTCGGTTTTTTTCTGCACAGTACCTCTTATGCAGGGAGATAGAAGGGATAAAACAGACACACAGTTGTTATTAACCCTCACTCACCTTGTGAGAAGCAGGCAATGAGCCTGGAGTTTGCCCAGCCAATGTATTATCGTGATTGGGCCCTAATCAGTTTTTAACTAAGCTTATTTTGTAGGCATTCCATCCGAATAAAGCGTTCATGTATGCATGGCTTATGCAGGTAAGCAGTGCATATGCACTGCATTGAATCAAGAGATCTAATATAAAACATTCTACTCATTATAAAATGTTAAATGGGGATTTCTGCACGAAAACGTCCCGAATGGTTGATTTAGACAATATTAATACCTGAGAAACATCAGGATGTACACTGCACACAGATAAGTACATTGTCACATTTGACTATATAATTAAAGCAGGGGTGGCCAAATTGTGGCTTGCATGCCGGATGTGGCCCTTCAGTGCTTCATGTGCAGCCCCTGAAAAACAGGGCTCTGACAGCAGAGAGACCATAGAGACAAGGGAGAGGAGAAGCCAGAGCGCCCCCTAATAGCTACTCTCCTGAGCTCCTGTGAACCAGCGACCCCTGGTGGGCTCCAAAGCAGCACAGGGTACCGTGAGTATGCACCCTTCCTGCTGAGAGTTCCACGTAGTGCTGGCTATGGGCACAGCAGAGCAAGGTAGGGACAATCACCCCACTTTCTTCCTTTTCCCTCCTGTCACTTCTGTCACCTCAACTGCCCCATAACCCTCTTGTCCACCACTGCCCTGTCATCTCATCACCTCCTCATACCAACTCCCCTCCCCTGTCACTCCAATTGCCCCCTGTCATTCCAATTGCTTCCCCTCGATACCCCCGTCTCATCCCACAGCCCGTATCCCCATGTGTCACTCCCTCTCCCCCAGTCCCCAAGGTTTAACAGCCTCTTCCCCCTCCCACTTGTACTCTGTGTCAGGTTATACTCTGTGTAAGTATATAGTGCCATCAGGTTATGCCCTATGTTAGTATGTAGTGCCACTGACTACATACTCTGTGTCAGTGTATAGTGCTGTCAGTATAAACTCCATAATAACCTGATGGCACTATACACGGACACGGTCATGTTATGCTCTGTGTCAGTGTACACAGGAATTCATTTGAATTTTTTTACTTATTGTGGCCCTTTGAGAATGACACAGATAAAATCTGCCTGCACCTCCCAGTCAGGTTGGCAAACCCTAAATTAAAAGATGAAATACAATGCAGAACAGGCTACAGTATAGGTTACACAAAACTGAATATGCCTTATTCAATTCTTTGTTCAGTATGCTTGGTTAATGAAATGTGTGTGTGTGTATGTATGTGTGTGTGTGTGTGTGTGTATATGTATATATGTATTTATATGTATGCGTGTGTATATATGTATATATATGTATATATATATATATATGTGTGTGTGTATATATATATATATATATACCATACGATACCGGTTGCAACACGACATCAAGGGACAGCACGCAGGTAATTATATCATAAATTTTCTATATTTGATAGAAGACACAAAAACCAACGTTTCGGTCCCCCCAGTGGGACCTTTCTCAAGGTGGTGGGGATAAGCACCAAAACGTATTTACTTGCAAATGGTGTGCCGGCTGTGCATTGGATTATATATATATAAATATATATATATATATAATATAAAAATAAACAGATGGCACACACATATGTGGTAAAAAGGTGCTTGTCCCATACAGGTAAAGTATAGATAGGTTCCTTACCGAGTAGATCCAGGATCCCAAGATCACGAGGCAAGAAGGAGACAGCACACTCAAATGTACAAAAAGCAGCGTGTATTCAGTAGAAAAACCGGCACATAAACCCGACGTTTCGGTCCTTGACACAGGACCTTTCTCAAGGGAGTGCTAATACATAATGACACCTGACAAACATATATACCCACCACCCATTAACAAACAGATCCCTGATATGCTAGACCATGATGTAAGACAGCTGTGAGCACTAGCTAATCAATTATGACATCAGCACTGAACGACAGTGGTCTCAGATGGCGTCTCATATATCATGCTGATCATTACTGCCTTAGGTAGCAGTGGCGCGCGTGCGCAATGTACATCGCAACTAAATAAATAAGGGGAATACCTAGAAGGCACAGGCATTCAATGCGTATGTTAGTTTGCACAAAAAGATCAACAGAGCATATCTGTGGAACATATCCTAACAATACATAATTGAAATATCAGCTGTAGAGACTAACATTCAAATACCGGCGTCAGCACTGGGAAACACCATGTCGGATGGCGTCAAACGTAACCAGTTAACCACCACTGCCAAACAACAATGGCGCGCATGCACAGCATACGTAACTGCAATGAGCTATGGAGAAATATCCTTAAAGACGCAAGCGACCAATGTGCACACACTGGGAAACACCATGTCGGATGGCGTCAAACGTAACCAGTTAACCACCACTGCCAAACAACAATGGCGCGCATGCACAGCATACGTAACTGCAATGAGCTATGGAGAAATATCCTTAAAGACGCAAGCGAACCAATTTCACACAGTCTGGCTCAAATGGCAACCTAACACATGGGCAAAGCATCGCATATCATACCTATTAAAGCGTCAAAAAGCACAAACAGCAACTTCAATCGCAATGTAAATAAAGCAGCATGATAACGCATCATGCTAGCATGATTTATAAAAAGCATAAATATAGAACAGGTGTCATAACATCAGGTACCATAGTTAAGAGGGAAAATACAAAATGAAAGGGACGGGAAGGGAAGTGTTACCACCATGAGTCCCAAGACACGTGGGGAGTGAGTGCATAAAAATGAGACAGAAACGAGGACTGGACACAGATGACAAAGCAAGGCATACTAATAAAGCATCACTATTAAATACAGTGGACATAAGGTGGATAGGGCAATAGAAAGGAGAATACCAACGAAAACAAAACAGAAGAAAAATAGAAAAAAAATTGCAAAAATTACAGACACAACAACAAAAGAGCTAATGTGGTCGAACCACAAAAATGCAAAAGTGTAAAAAATGCAGAAACAATTGCAAATTAATATTGCACCAATACAAAAACAGAAAGTCAAAAGCAAAAAGCAAAATGGCATAAAAATAAAGACATGTGCAAAAAATGTCCCAGTGTCAAGTTGAGTTTTTTTTATCATATTAGATGAAGCATCCTAAGCGAAAATCTTCATTGAGAACCGTGTGGTGACATTGTTTCTTAGTTCATAAATCATTTTGGCCTCCATTGAAGCAGCAACTTATTCCTATCACCCACCACCTCACCCCCACGTGATGATGTATTGGCTTGTAGGATGGCATACACTTCATTGTGGATAAACCAGCTTATATTGCCTGAAGTGTCTTGCCACTGGAAGGTGTTGTAGGTCATCACCGTTGTAGTATCCAACAAAGCTTTTCTAATGGTGGACCTATGAACGCCATCCTTTCCTTAAACATCCGGCTTGTTTTTCCCTATATAATAGAGTCCGCAGGACATCTGATGAATAAAACTACAAACCGTGTCTCACAGTTAATGTAAGATTTGATGGGAATTGGATACCCCTTGTGTGGGTGGGAGAATGATTGTCCCTCGCATGAAGCTGCAATTGATGCGCCATGGCTTTAATCCGTGCCAGGTTTCCTCCTCCTAACCATGAAGGAGTCGGTGTATATTTGCTCGATGGATCAGCTCTTACCAATGCGTTCGAAGATTTCTACCACGACGATACCCATACGTGGCGTGCTTTGCACAATTGGCCAATTTGATTATCATTCTTAGGATATGCCAATTCTTGCGAATATTTAGCTTAATGTAATTAGAAGCTGTTGAGTAGGTACTGGCTGATGTTGATGCATTGATCTCCATTAATGGCTGTACTGGTAGTAGGAGAGATTCCCTCTTAACGGCCTGAACTCTTTTTAGGATGCTTCATCTAATATGATAAAAAAACTCAACTTGCCACTTGGGACATTTTTGCACATTGTCTTTATTTTTATGCCCATTTTTGCTTTTTTTTGCTTTTGACTTTTCTGTTTGTTTTGTATTGGTGCATTATTTATCTTTGCAATTTTTTCTGTCATTTTTTACACTTTTTGCATTTTGTGGTTCTACCACCATTAGCTCTTTGTTGGTTGTGTCCTGTAATTTTTTTGGCAATTTTTTTCTATTTTTCTTCTGTTTTGTTGCTTATTCTCCTTTCTATTGCCCTATCCACCTTATGTCCACTGTATTTTAATAGTGATGCTTTATTAGTAGGCCTCTGCTTTCATCTTGTGTCCATCCTCTGTCTTTCTGTCTCATTTTTATGTCACTCACTCCCCCATGTGTCTTGGGACTCCATGGTAACACTTCCTCCCTTCCCTCCCTTTCATTTTGTTATTTTTCCCTCTTAACTATGGTTACCTGATGTTATGCACCTGTTCTATATTATACTTTTTAAACTCATGCTAGCCATGCATGCGTTCATAGCTTGCTTTATTATAATTGCGATTGAAGTTGCTGTTTGTGTCTTTTTGACGCTTTTAATTAGGTATGATATGCGATGGCTTTGCCCATGTGTTAGGTTGCCTATTTGAACGCCAGCACTTGTGTGCCCAATTTTGGTCGCCTTGCGCTTTGGATTTCTCCATAGCTCATTGCAGTTACGTAGGCTGTGCATGCGCGCCATTGTTGTTTGGCAGTGGTGGTTAACTGGTTACGTTTGACGCCATCCGACATGGTGTTTCCCAGTGCTGATGCCGGTATTTGAATGTTAGTCTCTACAGCTGATATTTCAATTATGTATTGTTAGGATATGTTCCACAGATATGCTCTGTTGACCTTTTTGTGCAAACTAACATATGCATTGAATGCCTGTGCCTTCTAGGTATTCCCCTTATTTATTTAGTTGCGATGTACATTGCGCACGCGCGCCACTGCTACCTAAGGCAGTAATGATCAGCATGATATATGAGATGCCATCTGAGACCACTGTCGTTCAGTGCTGATGTCATAATTGATTAGCTAGTGCTCACAGCTGTCTTACATCATGGTCTAGCCTATCAGGGATCTGTTTGTTAATGGGTGGTGGGTATATATGTTTGTCAGGTGTCATTATGTATTAGCACTCCCTTGAGAAAGGTCCTGTGTCAAGGACCGAAACGTCGGGTTTATGTGCCGTTTTTTCTACTTAATACACGCTGCTTTTTGTACCTTTGAGTGTGCTGTCTCCTTCTTGCCTCGTGATCTTGGGATCCTGGATCTACTCGGTAAGGAACCTATCTATATACTGTATATATATACAGTGGTTGACAAATCACCAAAAAATCTACTCGCCACACAAAAAAATCTACTCGCCACCTAGTACCAAACGTGTGCTGCTTGGGCCAATATTTACTCGCCCGGGGGGGAGCTTTCAAGATCACTGATCTCTTTTCTTCCGGACGAGTTGGCCAATGATGAACCACCAAAAGGTATACTAAAAACAGTGTCTCTTGGAAATGTTATCTTGTGGTTCCTTCCCCCGTGTGGTAGTGTGTGTTTATTTCCCAATAGGTGTCAAAATGTTTGGAACAGCAAGTGTGAAAAGAGTGTGTATGTAGGTGTTATCAGTGTGAATAAAATGAATGGAGAGCCGCACTATATACAGTGGCTTACAAAAGGTCTGGGTGTGTGAGTGGGAGTGGATATAAATGGTTGTGGGTGTGGGTGTGGAAATGTGAGAGTTTGTAGCACAACTAAAAGTGGTGCGTGGATACTTTGTGGTCCCTATTGATGTATAGTATGGAAAAACAGTATTTGTATGTGTAGAAGACAGCTGTGTGTGCATACAGTAGCCGTATGTTTAAATACGCCGCGGGTGCATTGACGTCACCTCGTCAAATGCCGCTGCAAGGTCACGTGACGCGCATCAAGTAAGGGGGGGGGTGGTTTGCGAACACCACCGCAGAGGAAGGCAGGGGGCGAGCTAACGTTTGCTGCTCCTGGTATAACCAATAAATAATATAGCTATATAGCAATTTTGGTTGTGGACTAGAGGAGAGTTATAATGGCAGGAGTATTTGGTCAGAATTAATAAGATGCATTACTAAAAATGGGTGGTAGCTGTAATAAAATAATAATAAAACATACTCTGCCTAAACAATAAAAGTCCAGAAAACCTATGCTCTAATAGCTATGTATAACTCAATCATCAAAAGGATCCAATGTCGTGGCGTCCTCTGGAGCCTGGCAGCTCTCTTAGGGAAACAACCAACTCCTCGATTGATATCTGAAACAAAAAAGAAGAGAAAGCGCCCGCCATGTGTGTAAATTTCGTTTAACAATTTCATTTCCTGGACAAGATAAAATAACAAACTCACAAACGCCCGTTGGAAAATCATTGTGTGAGACAACTCGGGCTCCGTGGTAAGGGCCGGTGGTCAATTCGCGTCAGCTCCAGACTTTGGAGCGATGACCGGGAAAACTCGATAGGCTGCGCCCTCGCAGTGTGTCCTCCAGCAATCTGTGTTATGTTGTGGTTCCACTTGTATCCGGTGTCTTTGTCGCGTACCAACTTTCCCTCGCGCGTCAGACTTATAGTGTGGCAATAGCAACGAGAAGAATTACTGAGGTGGGGTGGATCCCCCTCGGTTATTCTTGTTTTATTATACATAATTTACTATATTTTAATCTCTGGTGGGCGCATGTGTGCATTTTTCTTTTTGTCTGCACAGTGCTGGTCAGATGCGCATCTTGAAAAAATATGCCGGGGATGGGATGTGGGATCGGATGTGAGGTAGGAAGTGACTCCGCGCACGGAGACGTTATTGCCACGCCTCCAATATATTTATTGCTCACGCGCCCCACCCAAAGTCGAACCGGCGATGCATACCCTGCAAAGCCATAAAAAAGCTCAGGTTCAGCAAGTGTATTGCAGCGTGGGCACGTTCCCTCCGTCTGAAATAACTATAGGACGCGAGCCTATCGACGGCTTGACTACCTAATAGGTGCCGGTGTCTCTCTCCTCTCTACTCCTATCTGTGTCTCTGTCTATGTACTCTGTGTGTCTCTTCTCTCTGTGTGTTGTCTCCCCTCGTCTCTCTCTCTCTCGTGCTCTGTCTCTCTCTGTGTCACCCCCTCGTCTCTCTCTCTGTGTCTCTGTCCTCATTCTGTGTGTCTCTCTGGGTCTCTGTCTCTCTCTCGTTGTCCTCTGGTCTCTATCTGGGTGTCTCTGTTTCTCTCTGTGTCTCTGTCAAAAGAACATTCATATTGCCAAAGCGTGAGTGATAGGGGGTGTGGGACAAATGATTACACGAGAAATACTAGGGGTCCGTATAATGGTTATACAGTCATTACTTTGTCTCTCTCGTCTCCTCCCCTCATCTCTGTTGTCTGTCTCTCCTCTATTGACTGTTTGTCTCTCTCTCCGTACGCAACCGACTAGTAAATTTTGTAAATAAGTAAGTAAAGCTCTTAGCGCCAGCGATTCTCTGGGCGACTGAATCGCTGTAGGGCCCATTACTGCATGAGGCTATGGCCTTAGGCGGAGATTTGTTCCTGTAAAGTACAGCACCTAGGTTTGGCATTAGATTTGGATGTCCAGTGGGTATCATGTCAACCCAAATGTTTATAATGGAGGTGAATATATGCCCAGATATTTTCAAAGCAGTGTAGTTAATCAGGGGTAGGATGATTTTAGAGATGGTTTTTATCTGAAGTTCGTGGTCATTGGCAGCTTTAGCATTTAGCATCTGGTCCTGCCAAATACCATGTTTTGACAGTCTTGTCAGTGTTTGTAAAATCAGTTTTTTTTAAGAAATCCAGTTTCAAGTCTCAAAAAAATCAGATTGAAGTATGATGTTCAAGGTCAGAGAGGCAATGGCTGCTGCGTGCAATTATAGGATAAGATCTAAGGCCTCTCCACACATAACCCTTGAGGAATTATTAATTCCTTCATCTTCTGACTATAAGTATAAGAATATAAGTCTACCAAAGACCCCCAATACAGAGCCCCCTTACCCACCTATATACGGTGGAGTCAGCATGCGGAGAGCGAGTACCGAAATGTATCTTATTCTTTTACCTACTGGACAGGTGGCCAAAGCGTGGAGTTAACATAGGGATGTGCGGCCCTTAAGGACACTTTTCCAGTTAGGCTGGAATGGAGAAGCGCACCACACTTTTATGTGAAACAGAGTATTTGTGTGGAGTGATTTAGGAAGTCGTAGTAAAAAAATTAACCATTTAAATATCACAGATTAATCCCGAATTTGGAAACTAGGTGAGGTGTTGCCAAAATTATTGAGATAGTGCATAAATGCCACCCCGGGCTTTAATGAAGCAGCAGTTTTTGTGGGCTAGAAGGGAACAGCATCTGGTATAAATGGTGTTTTGGACTCAATATAAATAAATTGATGCCAAAAAAACTATATTAAGTAAATGAGAATGGGATAAAAATCTTCAACACACACACGTACAGAATGTGATGATTCGAAGCATCTTACGATGATGTTATCAATCCCAAATATATATATGATAGAATAATGTTCTGTATAGAGAGTAGTACAACAAGAATAGCAATTAAACGTTATGGTCAGATACAGGGCCACATGTTGGTATTATGTTCTTGACGAAGGGAAAGCCGTAGAGGTTTGAGTCAGCACGGTAGATTTTACAGGTCATGGTTTATTTGGAGCAGGGTAAGCGGTCTCAGCCGGTTAGAGGCTTGCGGTCAGTCGTAAGTTTTAGTTCATTTGTCCCTGGTTAGCAGTGTCGCCGAGAGCAGGTCAGCCGTTAGATGCAGGTCAATTCCGTGTTGCAGCTCTGAGATCAGCATACTTATACCCTATACACGTTGTGCCCTGCATGTAATGCTGCAACACCTACAAACTGCATATATGTACTGAGATGCTTTAACCCCTTTCTTCCTTTCGCTGACTCTAATCCTGAATGATTTCTGAATTAGTTTGTAGTGTAAAGAGATATTGTTAGCAGAATCCATGTATTGTATTTTTACACTGTTTTAGATACCCTTTTTTTTGTGTAATAAAAGATATGAGATCAGAGGGGCCTTTCCCGTTTTGCTCGTCGTTTATTGTGCAGAATCGGTATATGTGATAGATCACTAATATCTCCCTCTTTACACCCGGCTTGGCTAGCGTTTGACATAGTGTCAGGTCCTGGTGGGAAGAATCACTGAGCTTGTTTAGCAATAGATTTTACAACGGATGAGAAAAGGCACAGCATAATCATTTCTAGGGTTTGATTAAGAGGTTTTTCCTCTTTATTTTATTTATTTATGCTTTTTTTTTAAGATTATTTTCTTTATTTTAATTCGGATTTGGCGCCTCTTTATTTTTATTTGCGTCGCCTGGGAGTGTCGTTCGCACCCCCTGCAGCCCCCGATAGCTACCCGCCCTGTTAATTTTTTATGTATTTTATTTAGCTTATTGTTTTTTATACAAGCTGGGTCACAATTTGTAAGTTTCACCTCTGGGCATGAACCCTTGCTAACGGCCTCTGCGTCCCCTTGTCTCTCACACCCTTCTCACGGAAGCCCAATAATCCCTCTCTCCTCTCTTATTACATGCCCCCCCCGCAGCCTTCCTTGATCTTATCTGCCTCTCCTGTGGTCAAACTCAACTTCTCAGGGCTCCCTAGAAAAACCCCTGTTATCTATCGCGCCTGGGCTCCTTGCTACCTGCTACCGGGGTCTTTCTGTTCCGCCTAAAAAAGTTGTGAAGCGATGCATATACGGTCCATGCACCTTCTCGTATTCTCTTCGCCATGGCCCACCTGCGTCTCCAGGAATGACATCCGCTTCGTCGTGTGTTCATCGGCTCTCGCCTTGTAGCCCACCTCATTCAGTCCGCCACTGACGTGCTCCGTATGCCTTGTCCATGCCCGTGTCCGCTCGTAATCCCTCTCGTCGTCTTTGGGTAGGGCACGACAGAGGGCTACACCTTTCGTGCGTGTCCTGAACCTGCAGGAGACATGAAGTTGTTTTGTAACCAGGGGAGACAAGTGATTAACTCTGTATCGCAGAGCTCTGTGCACTATACTCCCTCCCCAATACCACGTTTTTTTTAAAACCTAGACCGCACCCCAGGTCAAATCCCCGTTATCCAACCCACCTCCCCAGGCCCCAGTACCCAAGTTTTTTGTTTTTATAACCACCCCTCCCAGGCCCAATACCGCAGTTACAGACAACAAAACACAGAACACACACCCCTCCCCAGGCCCAGGAAAGAAATAGAGATGATAAGCAGACACCAGAATTTGTCAAGCTATCTCAATACCCAAGTCAGAAATACAATCATCCCCTGCAAACAAGAACTCCCCCACCCATTTCCTCCCCAGTCATATCCCCGCCCTGCCCCCCTCCCTCCCTTCTCCAACCACCCCCCTACCCCCCTCCCATCCCACCATGAGAAGGTCAAAGCATTTCGCAAGCTGAAAAATGATAGGCATCATTCAGATAGAAATGCTCTGACACCAAGCCCATAGCAACAATAAAGAGGGATGTTAAGTGACTTACATCTACAGAATAGTAAAATAGATGCTATAAACTTACATGGTCAAAATGCATGTTTTCAAACAGTTTTTGTATCCTCCAAAGGTATATGTGTTGTTGTACCTAATTGTTTAAAGGACGCCATGCTAAGTGGTTTCCAGAAGTGGTTTTATGTAAGTTTTCCGAAAGAGGGTGTGGGACCCTCTCTCCGGTCTCCGACCATGTTCTGTGTACTGGAAGGATCTCTAGGGGTATTAAACCCCACCCCCACCTCTCTCGCCCACATGAGAGAGGCTAACTCTTTAGGGCCACCTAAAGGCCCAACGATCCCCACCTTTCCTATTGTGTTCCCCCACCCCTCCCCCCTCCGGGGGGCCCCTCCCACCTCATCCACACACCTAAACAAGCCCATCCACTGTTCTCAAGGCTAATGGAGGCACGAGACCCGTTGAGCAGCTCTCTCTTGAACTCTAAAGTCCAAGCCCTTACTGTGGGAATATTAGGGGCCTCGGAGCCTAGTGCTCTGAAAAATACACACACTATAAAATGTCAGACATAAAACTGATCACACTTAATGTGAAAGGACTTAACTCAACTAAAAAAAGGAAACTAGCGCTCCAGGAATTGAAAAAAACAAAAGGGGACATTATATTTCAGCAAGAAACGCACTTTAACTCGCCCGTTCCCCCGAATACATTTAAAAGTCTGTTCCCTCAGGCTTTCTATGCATCTTCCCCGAGTAAAAAAAAAAGGGGTAGCTATCCTAATAAGGAACAATGTCCCATTTGCCCTAACCAACACACAAGCAGACACAGACAGGAGATTCCTGGTGCTCCAGGGCACCCTAGCGGGCTCACCTGTAACAGTGGTGAATCTATACGCCCCCAATGACAACCAGACTCAGTTTCTCAAAATGAGAGCAACAGGCACTCTCTTCCTTAATCATAGGAGGAGACTTCAATATGGTCGCCTCACACACACAAGATAAATCCAAAATCCCAAAAGACCCGCCCAACACAAACCAATGCACATCTTATACTATCCAATCGCAAAAAAAGGCAAAAAAATTCAGGAAAATAACGGAAGAATTCTCCCTAGTCGATATCTGGAGGGCTCAGCACCAGGGTCAGCGAGATTACACCTTCTTCTCCACCCCTCATCAGTCCTATTCAAGGATCGACTACTTTCTAGGTACCAACAACATAGTCCAGGCCTCCTCCCACTCCAATATTGGCCCAATTACCTGGTCTGACCACGACCCGGTGGAACTCACCCTCTCCCTACCCTTTATCAAAAACAATCCCTAGGCTTCCCCCCTCTGCTCCCCCCCGCTTCCCTTAAACTACTAAATCATCCTATCTACCAAACTTTGGCAAAACCCAACAGGTCCCGTTCGCCTCGTTGCCCCTTCTTTCGAGGCTTCGTCTAAGTCCTCCTGAATAGACCCCCTGATATGTCTCTAATTTGTCCCTCCCCATAGTGTCCCCTTTTTGATATTTCTTTATTTTGATCTTCCTAGCTTCGGGCCCTACGGCTGTCTCTCTCCACCTTCTACTCACGTCTCTCTCCTTGTCCCTTTTTCTTCTTTAGCTCACGCTCCTTTATCTACCCCGTCACTTACTTTGTTCTCATCACTCCTGGTCCCCCCCTCTCTACCTTTCCTAGTACGACCTGCTTGTGCCTTCGACATCCCCCTATCCCTCTATCTCCCTCTTATCTACCTCCCCTTTCCTATTCTATCACTTTCATCTCTCTTTCTTCTTAAGGTGCCCCCCTCGTATGACTCCCCCCTCTATCTACGTACTTGAACCTTCTACTTCCTTCGTTATCCTAATCCCTGCCCTGCGTTCTATCTATTCTTCGTCCTGCCTATTTACTCCCTCTCTCAGTCTCCTACTTTATCCCACCCTAATCCTGCCTTCCTCCTTCCCACTATTTTTCTATTAACCTCCTATCATCCCATTCTGATCCTACCTGCATCTGCCTTCGTCTCCGTCTCTTCTGTGCTGCCCTCCTCATCTCCCCCCTTTCCTTTAAACTATCTGGGACCCCCCTTTTCCATTCCCCTTATGCCCTTGTCTCTCTCTCCACCTTCCTCCTCTGCCCCGCTACTTCCCAAACCTTCTCCTCTTGTCAGTTGCCGTCTTTTGCTTTCCTCCGCATCTTTGACCTGTTTAAATTTGCCCGCCGGGAGCTGGGACTGTCTAACTCATGCCGGTGAGGGCCTTTCCGTATACCCCGCTCCGGCGCGTCTTGGTCACCTCTCGGGTCCTTCTGTTACTCCTTGCCTCCTCCAAGATGGCGTCTGTTTTGCCGGTTCCGCCCCCTTCCTGCTGACGTCTTTCCGGCCGCCGCCATTTTGGATCCAGCTTTCTCCCGATGCAGAGGTGCTTGCGCGCTCTCCTGGCTCCCGCCCAAACCTGCCATCCGGCTCCTGCATGTCACCGTGGACTCCATCAGCCTCGTGTTGCACCGCCATCTTCTGCGACGAGCTCCATCTTGGACACCATGGGGACATCTGCTTTTTCTTCATCTCCATGATCCGGACTCTCAGGGGGTAAGTGAGTTCGTAGCTTATTAACTAGCCACTCTCGACAGTCTATTAGGGCATAGATCAACAATGTCTCTTTCATCTGTGGGCATTGGGACCTGTTGTAGTTAACTTCGTAGCGCAACCAAACAGCTACTTAACTCTGAACTTTAGTTTTAACTCACATTTTTAGGTTTTATCTTTCTGCGCTCGGGGGGACTTTGGGGTCTGTGACCAGATGGGGTCCGGGGTTGGACTCGCCGGGTCAGCAGCTATGGGGCCTTCCCCCAGTCCCAGCTTGCCCAAGAAAGAGGGTCCATCTTCCGGGACCTTGATGGTGAAGGTTCTGCCTCCCCGAGCCACTTGTAAGCCGAAGGGGAAGGTCCACCGGTATCTGACTCCTTTCTCCCTCAGGGTTCTGGTGATGGGCAGTAGGTTTCTCCGGCGGGCCAGTGTTATTGGGGACAGGTCCTGGAACACCGAGAGCCGCACTCCTTCATGTTTCACAACAGGTAGGGGCCTGGTTTTATTAAGTATGGTTTCTTTTGTTTTGTAATAGTGTAAACGTATTACTATGTCCCTCGGTTGCTCGTTTTGTAAAGGTTTAGCTCTCAGTGCCCTGTGGCATCTGTCCATTGCCAGGGTGTCTTTCGGGTTTTCTGGGAGCAGTGTCTCCATCCAGTGTATAATATATTCCTCACAGTCCAAGACACTCTCCGGGACCCCTCTTATCCTGAGGTTATTTTGCCTGTCGCGATTTTCAGCATCTTCTTGACGCTCCTTTAATTCATTAATTTGTTCTTGTAAGTCAATAGTTTTTTTATCCTGTCTCCGGATGGCTCTTATAGATTGGTCCACTTTCGTTTCCAGAACTCCTGTCCTTTCACCCAGTCCGGACACTTCCCTTTTAAGCTCTTTTATTTCAGCTTGAAAGAAAGCTTTAAGATCAGTGCAAAGTCTAGTTATGTCGCATTGTCTTGCCGGCAGTTGTTCCTGCAGGGTTAATTCCTCCTCCTCCCCGTCGGGTTCAGTTTCTGAGCCGGCGTTTGAAACCGGCGCCATTTCTGAGCCTGCACCGCGCGGCCCCGGTCTGCCAAAATATTCTGGTAGCCCTCGTTTTTTCGTTGTTTTGGGGGTCTTCCGTGACATCCTGGCTAATTGTTTAATCTTTATATGAGTTTGTGTGCCGTTTGGTGTGGAATTTGGTAGATTTTACGTGATATATCGGGAAGCGAGGCAGGGAGCTCTCAGACTAGGCTGCCATACTCCTTGCCGTCGCGCATGCGCCTACTACTCGGATTTTAATAGGTGACGAAGAAAGACACCATTAGAGCTTTCGAAACGCGTTGGAAGGTTTTTTGGCACCGTAGGGACACCGTAGCAGTGGACAAACATTGGTGACGTCAGCGCGCGAGCGGATCGTGTGTTTTCCAGGAAGTAATTCACGACGGAGCACAGAACCTGATCCCCGGCAGCAGCAGACGAATACACCACCAGGCGAGCGGCGATCCCGGCGGCAAAGACCACTAAACCAGTGCTTATTACCTATTCACGTCTGGTGAGTAGGTTTTCAATTTTAACCAGGCGGAGCAATCACGAAAATCTTGGACCAAGTTCTAAGTTCAAGGTTTTGGGCAGTGCTTAGGCACTCGTTCATTTTATCACTCAGTGCAAGGCACTCATTCATTTATTTTATATCATGTATGTATAATATTGCATTCCATAGTTATTTTAACTTTATAATAAATTGCTCCTCACATTTGTATCATTGTTATCCCTTGGGTAATACACCATTGTAGGCTTCCTGCATGTTTTGTCTTTTTCTCTCTTTTCCTGAGGTCACTGTCTAACAGAAGAAAATTCAAGTATATCCTTCTACACCCTTGCCTCAGCGCCAGAGGAGGTTGCCTTTTTCTACTACTCGGACTTGTATAACCTACACCCACCGAGCCAAAACCAGACCCCCTTGGAGATGATCTCAAACTACCTTGAGCAGTGTACCCTCCCCTCCCTTTCAAAGGCTGAATTAGAAAAACTAAATAGAAACATCAAGCTAGAGGAACTAACTGAAGCCATTAGCTCCCTTAAACCAGCAAAAACACCGGGCCCAGACGGATTCTCTAACACCTATTATAAGACATTCATGCTGACTCTGTCCCCCTATCTGCTCGATATGTTTAACTCCTTCTTACAAGGAGAGCCAATCCCCGCTACCATCACTGCAGCAAATTTAGCCATAATCCACAAAGAAGGTTGAGACCCGCTCCTCTGCGGTAACTACAGGCCAATATCACTACTTAACTCAGATCTCAAAATTTACAGCAAGATACTAGCAAACAGGCTCAACCCAATTCTCCCCTGACTCATTAACACTGATCAAGTAGGTTTTTTGTCTGGAAGACAGGCCTCTGACAACACCCACAAAATAGTGGACATCATAGACCACATGCATCTCACAGGTACCAAAGCAATGATCTTGAGCCTCGACGCGGAAAAAGCGTTTGACAGGATCAAATGGTCCTTCCTAGACCAAACAATGCTGAAGTTTGGTTTTAGTGGTCCCTATTTAGAGGGTGTTAGAGCCCTATACCAAAACCCCACAGCATATGTAAAAATTTCAGGAGGCCTATCAGACCCAATTACAATCAGAAATGGGACCAGACAGGGCTGCCCGCTATCCCCACTCCTATTTGCCCTAACAATTGAACCCTTGGCATCCAAAATAAGAGAAGAAAAGAGCATCAAGGGGATATCGATCTCAGAAAAAGAATACAAAATTTCCCTATTCGCGGATGATGTGATCCTGACCCTCGTTGACCCCCACATCTCTCTCCCTAACCTACAAAAGCTACTCCACCAATTTGGCACAGTGTCTGACTATAAAATAAATATAGACAAGTCAGAAGCACTGAACATATCCCTCCCAAATGCAACGTGGAAGCTATTGCAATCCAATTATAAATATAGGTGGAACACCACCTATATTAAATACCTCGGTATAAGAATCTCGAGCTCCTACGGATCCCTTTACCAACACAACTATCCCCCCCCCTATTTGACCAGATTAAAAAGGACCTAGAGTCCTGGAAAGAACTCCAAATATCATGGTTCGGGAGAATAGTCTCCCTCAAAATGAATATTCTGCCTAGGCTGATGTACTTCTTTCAAACACTCCCCGTAGTCATCCCACTAGCAGCCATGAAAAATATACAGGCCCTAATGTTCCAATTCATCTGGAACGATAAAAGACCCCAGATCGGTCATGCTATCATCAAAATCAAGAGGAGGTCTGGGGGTCCCCGATGTGGTCAGGTACTATCTCGCAGCCCAGATAAAACAAGCTGTAGTTTGGAATTGCGACCCGGCATTGGCCCGCTGGCTCAAGATAGAATCACATTACGCAGCCCCATCCTCACTTCAGGTCTTCATGTGGTCACAAGGAGGCAATGAGGGAGGACCGAGGAGGTTTGAGCTAGGAGCAACGGGATGCACGTTGGATTCTTGCGTGCATCAGTTTTATTTTTAAACAATTATACCTCTTTTAACCACAAGGACACCCTGATTACAGACCTCATATGGCAATTTAATACCACGGGCCGTGCTGACAACACTAGGTAAAGGAGGAGTCGCCCTCTCAATTGCGTCACTAGCGTTTCATGGCAACCACAGGGTATATAAAGCAGGTCTGTTCAGGGCGCCTCCCCTCCCCGGAAGAAGTTCCCTTGCTAGGAACGAAACGCGCGTCGGGATGACGTCACAGCGACGTCTGATGTACTGACAAACTCACAGGAGTTTGTCTTCGATCTTTAGAACAGAATAAAATTTGATGTGAGCCACAGATGTGGATCTCACTAGCCAGTGATAGGGACTCTGCATCTTCCTTCGTCTCCGTCGCTTCTGTGCTGCCCTCCTCATCTCCCCCCTTTCCTTTAAACTATCTGGGACCCCCCTTTTCCATTCCCCTTATGCCCTTGTCTCTCTCTCCACCTTCCTCCTCCGCCCCGCTACTTCCCAAACCTTCTCCTCTTGTCAGTTGCCGTCTTTTGCTTTCCTCCGCATCTTTGACCTGTTTAAATTTGCCCGCCGGGAGCTGGGACTGTCTAACTCATGCCGGTGAGGGCCTTTCCGTATACCCCGCTCCGGCGCGTCTTGGTCACCTCTCGGGTCCTTCTGTTACTCCTTGCCTCCTCCAAGATGGCGTCTGTTTTGCCGGTTCCGCCCCCTTCCTGCTGACGTCTTTCCGGCCGCCGCCATTTTGGATCCAGCTTTCTCCCGATGCAGAGGTGCTTGCGCGCTCTCCTGGCTCCCGCCCAAACCTGCCATCCGGCTCCTGCATGTCACCGTGGACTCCATCAGCCTCGTGTTGCACCGCCATCTTCTGCGACGAGCTCCATCTTGGACACCATGGGGACATCTGCTTTTTCTTCATCTCCATGATCCGGACTCTCAGGGGGTAAGTGAGTTCGTAGCTTATTAACTAGCCACTCTCGACAGTCTATTAGGGCATAGATCAACAATGTCTCTTTCATCTGTGGGCATTGGGACCTGTTGTAGTTAACTTCGTAGCGCAACCAAACAGCTACTTAACTCTGAACTTTAGTTTTAACTCACATTTTTAGGTTTTATCTTTCTGCGCTCGGGGGGACTTTGGGGTCTGTGACCAGATGGGGTCCGGGGTTGGACTCGCCGGGTCAGCAGCTATGGGGCCTTCCCCCAGTCCCAGCTTGCCCAAGAAAGAGGGTCCATCTTCCGGGACCTTGATGGTGAAGGTTCTGCCTCCCCGAGCCACTTGTAAGCCGAAGGGGAAGGTCCACCGGTATCTGACTCCTTTCTCCCTCAGGGTTCTGGTGATGGGCAGTAGGTTTCTCCGGCGGGCCAGTGTTATTGGGGACAGGTCCTGGAACACCGAGAGCCGCACTCCTTCATGTTTCACAACAGGTAGGGGCCTGGTTTTATTAAGTATGGTTTCTTTTGTTTTGTAATAGTGTAAACGTATTACTATGTCCCTCGGTTGCTCGTTTTGTAAAGGTTTAGCTCTCAGTGCCCTGTGGCATCTGTCCATTGCCAGGGTGTCTTTCGGGTTTTCTGGGAGCAGTGTCTCCATCCAGTGTATAATATATTCCTCACAGTCCAAGACACTCTCCGGGACCCCTCTTATCCTGAGGTTATTTTGCCTGTCGCGATTTTCAGCATCTTCTTGACGCTCCTTTAATTCATTAATTTGTTCTTGTAAGTCAATAGTTTTTTTATCCTGTCTCCGGATGGCTCTTATAGATTGGTCCACTTTCGTTTCCAGAACTCCTGTCCTTTCACCCAGTCCGGACACTTCCCTTTTAAGCTCTTTTATTTCAGCTTGAAAGAAAGCTTTAAGATCAGTGCAAAGTCTAGTTATGTCGCATTGTCTTGCCGGCAGTTGTTCCTGCAGGGTTAATTCCTCCTCCTCCCCGTCGGGTTCAGTTTCTGAGCCGGCGTTTGAAACCGGCGCCATTTCTGAGCCTGCACCGCGCGGCCCCGGTCTGCCAAAATATTCTGGTAGCCCTCGTTTTTTCGTTGTTTTGGGGGTCTTCCGTGACATCCTGGCTAATTGTTTAATCTTTATATGAGTTTGTGTGCCGTTTGGTGTGGAATTTGGTAGATTTTACGTGATATATCGGGAAGCGAGGCAGGGAGCTCTCAGACTAGGCTGCCATACTCCTTGCCGTCGCGCATGCGCCTACTACTCGGATTTTAATAGGTGACGAAGAAAGACACCATTAGAGCTTTCGAAACGCGTTGGAAGGTTTTTTGGCACCGTAGGGACACCGTAGCAGTGGACAAACATTGGTGACGTCAGCGCGCGAGCGGATCGTGTGTTTTCCAGGAAGTAATTCACGACGGAGCACAGAACCTGATCCCCGGCAGCAGCAGACGAATACACCACCAGGCGAGCGGCGATCCCGGCGGCAAAGACCACTAAACCAGTGCTTATTACCTATTCACGTCTGGTGAGTAGGTTTTCAATTTTAACCAGGCGGAGCAATCACGAAAATCTTGGACCAAGTTCTAAGTTCAAGGTTTTGGGCAGTGCTTAGGCACTCGTTCATTTTATCACTCAGTGCAAGGCACTCATTCATTTATTTTATATCATGTATGTATAATATTGCATTCCATAGTTATTTTAACTTTATAATAAATTGCTCCTCACATTTGTATCATTGTTATCCCTTGGGTAATACACCATTGTAGGCTTCCTGCATGTTTTGTCTTTTTCTCTCTTTTCCTGAGGTCACTGTCTAACAGAAGAAAATTCAAGTATATCCTTCTACACCCTTGCCTCAGCGCCAGAGGAGGTTGCCTTTTTCTACTACTCGGACTTGTATAACCTACACCCACCGAGCCAAAACCAGACCCCCTTGGAGATGATCTCAAACTACCTTGAGCAGTGTACCCTCCCCTCCCTTTCAAAGGCTGAATTAGAAAAACTAAATAGAAACATCAAGCTAGAGGAACTAACTGAAGCCATTAGCTCCCTTAAACCAGCAAAAACACCGGGCCCAGACGGATTCTCTAACACCTATTATAAGACATTCATGCTGACTCTGTCCCCCTATCTGCTCGATATGTTTAACTCCTTCTTACAAGGAGAGCCAATCCCCGCTACCATCACTGCAGCAAATTTAGCCATAATCCACAAAGAAGGTTGAGACCCGCTCCTCTGCGGTAACTACAGGCCAATATCACTACTTAACTCAGATCTCAAAATTTACAGCAAGATACTAGCAAACAGGCTCAACCCAATTCTCCCCTGACTCATTAACACTGATCAAGTAGGTTTTTTGTCTGGAAGACAGGCCTCTGACAACACCCACAAAATAGTGGACATCATAGACCACATGCATCTCACAGGTACCAAAGCAATGATCTTGAGCCTCGACGCGGAAAAAGCGTTTGACAGGATCAAATGGTCCTTCCTAGACCAAACAATGCTGAAGTTTGGTTTTAGTGGTCCCTATTTAGAGGGTGTTAGAGCCCTATACCAAAACCCCACAGCATATGTAAAAATTTCAGGAGGCCTATCAGACCCAATTACAATCAGAAATGGGACCAGACAGGGCTGCCCGCTATCCCCACTCCTATTTGCCCTAACAATTGAACCCTTGGCATCCAAAATAAGAGAAGAAAAGAGCATCAAGGGGATATCGATCTCAGAAAAAGAATACAAAATTTCCCTATTCGCGGATGATGTGATCCTGACCCTCGTTGACCCCCACATCTCTCTCCCTAACCTACAAAAGCTACTCCACCAATTTGGCACAGTGTCTGACTATAAAATAAATATAGACAAGTCAGAAGCACTGAACATATCCCTCCCAAATGCAACGTGGAAGCTATTGCAATCCAATTATAAATATAGGTGGAACACCACCTATATTAAATACCTCGGTATAAGAATCTCGAGCTCCTACGGATCCCTTTACCAACACAACTATCCCCCCCCCTATTTGACCAGATTAAAAAGGACCTAGAGTCCTGGAAAGAACTCCAAATATCATGGTTCGGGAGAATAGTCTCCCTCAAAATGAATATTCTGCCTAGGCTGATGTACTTCTTTCAAACACTCCCCGTAGTCATCCCACTAGCAGCCATGAAAAATATACAGGCCCTAATGTTCCAATTCATCTGGAACGATAAAAGACCCCAGATCGGTCATGCTATCATCAAAATCAAGAGGAGGTCTGGGGGTCCCCGATGTGGTCAGGTACTATCTCGCAGCCCAGATAAAACAAGCTGTAGTTTGGAATTGCGACCCGGCATTGGCCCGCTGGCTCAAGATAGAATCACATTACGCAGCCCCATCCTCACTTCAGGTCTTCATGTGGTCACAAGGAGGCAATGAGGGAGGACCGAGGAGGTTTGAGCTAGGAGCAACGGGATGCACGTTGGATTCTTGCGTGCATCAGTTTTATTTTTAAACAATTATACCTCTTTTAACCACAAGGACACCCTGATTACAGACCTCATATGGCAATTTAATACCACGGGCCGTGCTGACAACACTAGGTAAAGGAGGAGTCGCCCTCTCAATTGCGTCACTAGCGTTTCATGGCAACCACAGGGTATATAAAGCAGGTCTGTTCAGGGCGCCTCCCCTCCCCGGAAGAAGTTCCCTTGCTAGGAACGAAACGCGCGTCGGGATGACGTCACAGCGACGTCTGATGTACTGACAAACTCACAGGAGTTTGTCTTCGATCTTTAGAACAGAATAAAATTTGATGTGAGCCACAGATGTGGATCTCACTAGCCAGTGATAGGGACTATCAGGTCTTGCATCCACACTGGTTAAGGGCACATCACGTATGCACTTAGGGATGTGATCATTTCACAGGAAGCGGTTGCCAAACACTTCAATCGTGAGTGCATGCTATTTGCTTGGGGTCTTCCTATGCCCTGTTGTAACAGTTTGGCCACCAGGATAGACTTACCTGCACCTACCTTTCAGCAACGCTCCCCCCGGTCTCACCATCACAGGGGTTTCCTTTTGTCTGGGACTGCATTTGGTCTATCTGTGAATGTAGCAATGCTAGGTGTACAATTGTAGCATTGCAACACAGTGTCATTTCACCAATGCTCTCAGCGTTCTGTGCATTGCAAACACTTGCTAAGATAGACTACTCTCTATATTCATTCCTGATAGGATCATATTTAGTATCTATCTTTTGAGTTACTATCATGTAAGCATTGTGAGATATAACAGCATACTGTATCTATTCCATTGTGTATCACACCATTCATTACACCACTGGGTCATTCAGTGTGATTTCACATCAGAACTATATAGTACATAAATTTAGGTTTTAATACATTTTTATGTTTGCATATTTGATTATATTAATAAAAGTTTATTATTTTCTTTTAGTAGGGTTGAGTGCATCACATAGGGTTCTTGTCCCCTTCTCTCCCACACGCATATATTTTACCCTGATAGCACCTCCCTAGTAAGTCTATTTTGAGCTGAGCAGGATTTTCCCTTTCCTACCCCCCTTCCCTCTCCCTTCTTCCCCACTGACTGCATTTCCTGCTTTCCCTCACACAGAACTCCAAATTTCCCCCACCCACAAGATTCGAAACGCTATGTAGTAAAGGAAGGTATCAAAGAGGCCTAATCTCTGAGATCTATAGGGGGATAGAGTCAGCATCAGAATCCCCGACCCACCAATACATGCAAAAACATACACATTGACAGAGGAGTGGGAGGATATCTGGGAGATGGCGGCAAAAACCTCAATCTGCACAGTAACAAAAGAGAATATCTACAAAATGTTATTCCAATGGTACCTGACCCCGACTAGACTGAGCCAGATCTTCCCCAGCACACCAGACCTGTGCTGGAGGGGATGTGGTCAAAAGGGAGACATGGCCCATATTTGGTGGTCATGTCCGGAGATCCAGAGGTTCTGGGTAAAGATTCAGATGCTTCTCTGTGAGACGACGGGGATCCCTCTCCCCTGGATCTGCTGTCCCTGGTGCTGAGTAAGCCATTCGACGACCTACCTCCACCAATGAGTAGACTGGTCTCTGCAATTTTGACGGCAGCCCGGTGCTCAATAGCAGCAGCCTGGAAGCAAATCAAAGCTCCGGCAAGAAACACGGTCATAAGACGTGTTGACGAGGTAATGTCAATGGAAAAACTAACTGCCATGATACACAAAAAAATGCCGCAGTTCTGGAACACATGGGACCCATGGATAGGCCCCCAAGGCCTGGGATAAAGCGAAAACTGGATGGAGGAAACGAGTTCAGAACCCAAATGTAGGTGGAGTGGATGATCCACGAGGGATCCCCCCTCCTCCCTTCCCCCCCCACCCCCCCCCCCTCCTTGTCTACCCCCCCCCCCCACCCCCCCCCACATTTCCCCCTCCTCTCTACCCGTACCCTCAACTATTAAAAAAATATGTTGGCCAGTTCTCTCACAGTACAAGCAAAGTTAAAAAGATATATGTTGTTGACCATATTGTACCCATATCTGTAAATGTCAATGCCAATAAAAAAGATTGATACAAAAAAAATCAATAATGTTATCCTCTATTATATAAAAGCTGGGCTAACTCTAACTTTATAAGGAGTAAAAAAAAATGTAACACCTGGCACCAATTCTATAGCAGATTGCAGATATAATTTGTCTAAGCAGTTGAACGGTACACTCATTAAAGTCATATTGCTACATAATAACCCAAATCCTACTTCTCTATTTTTTGTTAGCAACTCTAAATTGTTTAATGCTTCAAGTCATACATTTTTCTTCTTTAGATGAATTGTAATAATTAACCATTTTTCTGTTAACACCTGCTCTTCAAAAATCCCCTCTCTAGTACCTGTGATAAGTGCAGAAAGAGCCATTTTAGCAACTTGAATATCAATGTATTCAAAAAGCCCTTCTTACCATCTGTCTCACTGTCTATACCGGCTTTTTTGCAGCAATTTTGGCTCTGCAAATCTGTGCCGCATGGCAAAATGTGTAAAAATCATCCATTTTTTTTGCTGCTGTTATAGTAACTCCATTAAGTTCAAAATGCAAAACCGTCTAGAGCCTCTCCTCCATTGGTGTTAGCAGGATCACTTTAGAATATCCTCTTTCAGTCAAAGTGGCTTGCCTTCTGGACTGCACTAATTTGTCTTTAACAGTTCTGATTTGAGAATCACTTTGTACAGTTTTAAACCATGCATTTAATCAGCACTAATCTTTATCGTCATCATATTATTTTTAATAAACGTTTTATTGACGACTTGATTTTCATTTCGGATGGCGACACTGTTATTCAAACATTCAACACTCAACCATTAAATGAAAATTAAGTTAATTTACACTTCACTTATGACACTAATGTTAATCATATAAACTATTTGGATGTGACATTCTATATAGATACTGTATGAATAATATTATACAAACGGATATCTATAAAAAAAAACCATTCCAGGAATTAATTTCTAAGCGCAAAAAGTAGCCATACGAGATCACTGGTGCGCAGAATTCCAAAAAGGCAATTACTCAGTGATAGGAGACTTTGCTCTGAGGATGATTCCTTTCTTGAACCTCTCAAGAATTGAGAAAGATTTAAACAAAGAGGCTATCAACAGGATGATATATCAACAGCCTTTGAACAGGCTAAATTTACAGATTTAAGTGAGCTGGTTTGTCAAACAAACTCTAAAAAGGAGCCAAATGTTTTTGTGAAAATCCTTTATTCATAACTCAGTTCACTAAGCAAGCGGATCAAATTCGCACAATACTATATAAACATTGGGATACATTGGGATACATTAAAACTAGATGTCGATCTCAAACCTATCTTGCAAGAAGGTCCGAGAATAGTTTTTTAAGAGAACACACACTTTAGTCTCTACATTGTCCCCAAGTTTATTTCAATCTTCTTCTGATATCAGTGACATTCGTGGTATTCCAAATGGCTTCTATCGCTGTGGTCTATGTCAATATGCTAGACCTATCAAGAGAGTCAAGAGTCTAAAACCCAAATGTAGTCTTAAAATCCATAATTTCATCAATTGCCACACCAGTTTTGTCATATACACACAATTTGGTGTGGCTTTGGCAAAAGATACGTGGGTCGTACAATTAGACCCTTGAAGGCAAGAATAGCTGAACATGTTCGTCTAATTAAGAAAAATGATCTCTCCCACCTAGTATCTAGACATATTTCAAATTGTCCAAAAGGTGGTATAATCAATTTTTATTTTTCAGGATTGGAACATATACCCCCTCATATTAGGGGATGTGACAGATTAAACATCCTTAATCAAAAGGAAATGTATTGGATCTTTTCATTAGATACACTCCATCCAAGAGGAATTAATATCGAATGGGAATTAAAACATTTTTTGACCCATTAAGATCCAAATACATTTTCTTTAATCACATTTTTTCCATCTATTCCAACTTGTTTGGTAAATTATTGTCATTATGGTTATATTTATCTGTTATATTTTTTCAAAATATTTCTCTTCTCTCCATTAATAGATAAAAATGTAGTTTAAATGTGTTGGAGTATTACTGGGGGTTTATTCTTTCCATTTCTAATTGTTTACTCCTTGTTTATAAACATCTCATTAATAATTAGATAAAACTTATTTAAAACTTACAAGACATGAAATGTAATAAATTATTATAAGTTCGTGTAATTGTTATATAAATGATCCACTAAATACATGCAGTTTCTTATTATTATATTTTTTCTATAGTACCCGTAGTTATTTAGACTTTGCTTATTTTTGCTTTATTGAATTTTTCATAGAAATGGTTTAAGCAGTTTTGTATATATTTTTGTAGAAAATGTGTTAGTCGTTTTTTAAGTTTTCAGTTGTCACGCTTTTGGGTTTATTCAACATTAATTTCACCATTTGGTTAAATGTCTATCATATGACATTATATTACATATACTTATGTCCTGTGTCCAATATGCAAAGTTTTTTTCACAACGTATTTTGAGATACATCCTCCTATATTTGCACATGCTCACCTGAGCATTAATTAATCTAGAGCAATGATTGTTTTTTTACTGATTGATCTTGAAGGAAGACTCTATATCAAGACACACGCAGTGCTGTATCGTCACTGTCAGTGTCAGCTCCAGTACTACCTATTGTTTTTTATCAGCCAATAAACACTTTTTTGGGGGGGGTCATTACGTCCCTCTCATCTGATTGTGCTGTGCACCGGCATTTTTTCTTCACTGAAGATCTTTTCCATGTTGCTATTACCAAGTAAACCTATGTTCACACTCACAAACATACACAGATCAGAAATTACTGCCAAAGACAAACTTACCAATTAAATTCTCTTCCCTCGAGCCAGAATGAAGCTCTGAACTATTGAGCACTGCAATTTAACAAGTAAAACATAAAAGTATAGCTCAAATTTGACATTTCAAGCAAACAAGTATCCCTAAGGGTCAAATAGAGTTCTACCTTTGAAATTAATTTAGCAATTACATTACATAAACAATTGTCATGTTCATATAACATTTGTGTTTGTAAAACCAAGGAAATACCGTAATAAGAGCAGTTTTTCTTTTACAACACATTTTCATAGACCATCATTAAAATGTTTATAGGTATTGTAACAGGGGACTTATCCCTGTTCACAAATGTGCCTCTAATCCAGCAGTGTGGTGGTTAACTACTGGTAGGCAATTAACTAACACCACCTGGCTGATTACAAGGGTTAGAAAAAGCCTGCCTCTGAGACAGGAAGAAAGACTTCTTAGTCCACAACTGGGCTGAACAAGGAGACAGACGCCTTGAGCCTACAAGCTGACAACAAGACACAGGGGATAATACTTCTATATCTGGATCCTGACATTGTCTTATCACAGACGGGTGTGGACACCAGGAGAACAAAGAAGCCTTCCCCTACAGCAACCCAGCTAACAGATAAGATATTCTTTTAAGACTATTATCTAGGTCTATCTAAGTATATGAATGTCTCTATGATTTGAGCTAGTGAATCGCTGGGCTAACCATGCAGTTAGAGAGCTGGATCAAAAGTGTATATATACTCCAGAGTGGAGCGGATTTTGTTTGCTGATTTACATGTTTGCTGTGTTTAAAGCAACAGGCGCAATAAAGCCTTATTTTAATTTCACCTTAAAACAGTCCCCATTGCATACCTCTGAACACGTCTCTTACATATGGCGTTAGCAGTGGGATGAGTGGTGGCTATCACAATAAAGTGTAATATGGTCGTTGAAATAGGGGTTTTGCCTTACAGCCATAGTCAGGGTTTAAGAAGTGAGTTAGCCCTTAAAGGGATAGGTGTTTGTTGTTTTCAAATGTTTAGCTGAAGCAGTGAATACAGATGATGACCCACGAGCGGTACTGATTCTGCAAGTAAAGGTTGCCACACCGCATAGGACTACCAGCTGTGAATGGAGTATATGCAGAAAAGTGTGAAAATTGATGCAAGACTGTGCTGAAGCAGGGGAATTTTCAGCAAACAAGTGCTGAGTGCAAAATTGCCCTACTGGGGAAAAAGGGATTGCTGAACTGTGTAAAAGGTATCCCAAAGCCAATTGCTGAGTGTTGAGTCACCCTGCCAGGAGTGGAAAAAATATTCCACTTCAAAGAATATATTTTTTTTTCTGCAAGTAAAGTCTGCCTATGTATCTTGGGAGTAAAACAGGCACCCAAAGTGTGAAGAGTGAATGCCATATTACCCAAAGATGAGACTGAAAATTACTGAACTCAAGCAGAAAACCACATTATATTGCTGAAGTGGAGGGATTGCACCTAGCGAGTAAATGGTGTAAAGCAAATAGAAGTTTTTACTTAGCAACTGCACATCCAGTATACCTAATGAGAAAGAATGCGTGCACAGAACTGCTGATGTTTTAAAACTTACAAAAGGAAAGAAAAAGTCTACGGAGATGCCTGTGAGAGCTACGACCTCTACAAGCAAAATATGCCCACCGGTAGGACTATCACAAGCTGGGGTTCTAGAAAATACACTGGCAAAAGCTGCAATAGCGCCTCCAGAGGTCAGGAAGAAAAATACACCTGATAGCCCTAAAATGGAGGACAAGATGCGGCGTTCCTGTAATGAACCCTACCCCACGGAAGAGTGGCCCTTCCAGTCCGATGAGGAGGAAGACATCTCTTACGGGGAACCCAAACCGAGTCACACCCACAAAACACCCCCAGAATGGTGGTAGTGCCTGAACTCGGTACGAACCTAAAAGACCGCTCCCTATGATGATGAATATGATCGGCAGGAGAAAGAGCAGGAGCAGCGGATCACCGAATATTTCCATCAGCTAATACAGTTGCAAGAAAAGCATGGTGGATCCAGTTAAGCTGCTAAAATTTCAAATGAAGATGGAGACCCCGGGGACAGAATCATCCAAAACAGAAAGGCAAAAAAAGAAAAAGAAAAGCGGTTCTTCACGTATCGTGGAAGGAACAGACACGTCCGCAGATCCCGCAGAGAAAAAGGGGGACCGAGATGCCCTGCAGCCTAGAGAAAATGGAGGATTCGTCATGAGAATGACCAAATATCCAGAGGGCCCAAGGCAGAAGTCGGGTGACCCAAAGAAGTGTCTGTCCGGTGCCAACAGTGAGGAAACCTCAATCAAACATCCCAGGGAAGCAGAGACGGAACCAGTGAGCGACGATCCCTTGACCAGCCCTGAAGATGCCCTGAAAATTGCCAGGCGAGAATGTGATCTGCTCCGGGAACAATTGAAACTGAAGAAAGATGGTTACGCAGAGCTACTGAAAAAAAATAGAGCTACAGAAGAATATGCTCACGATGTACTCATTGGCCAGGACAGAATTGGACGATCTCAAGACTGAGCTAGATACTGCAAACGCTACTATTACCGCCATGGATGAAAAGCTTAGCCAATCTGATAAAATTATGGCTAAGCTGAAGCGGAAGTATGAGGAGGCACTGAAGGAGATTACAGTCTTTCAGCAAGATGTTCACAATCTTCGCACAGCACTGGATGCCTCACAGCATGAGATTAACAGCGGCCACACAAAACTGGAAGTCTCCAGAAAGGAACTACACAGTCTCGCTGAGGAGCTGGACATTCTAAAGAAACTATCCTCCATCTTAATTTAAATCTCAAAGTCTCTCAGAAGGAGCTTCAGACCCTCAACCTAGAGAAGGAAATCTCATGCCAGGAGACTGTCATTCTCAAAACAGATGTGCGTAAATGGAAGGAGGACTACATGGAGGCCGTAAAAATTACAGGTACTGCAAAAAGAGAAAATTTGAGACTGAAAGAAGAGAATTCTCATTTGACAGACCGTGTCAAGGAAAAGAATGAAAAGCTGCACGAGCTTAAAGAAATAAATGAACTTTTGGAAGAGGAAAAGTTTGAAGCAGAGCACCGACTGCAGAACCAACTGCAAGGTCTGCGTACGCACCTCCAGAATGTTGAGGAGAAGCAGCAAACTCTGCAGGAAGACAATCTGCAGGCTGAAAAATAAAAAAAAGTGCTGCAGGAATGTCTGATTAACCAGTATGTCTCCGCAAAGCAGCATGAGAAACTGAAGGCTACCCTGAGTATCACCAAAGCATCGCTAGAGGGTCAAGCATAGAGCCCAGGTGACTCGACACGAGGGAGCACAAGAAGGTCCAGAAACTGAGACAAGTAACTGTGGCCCAAGCAAAGAAATTCACAGGGCTTCACAATACAATGAAAATGTGGAAGCAAGCTCAGAGAAAGCAAAGTGCGCAGATAAATTCCCTGAGAAGAGACTTGCAAGACGCATTCAAAAAACAGGGATCTCTCGCGGATGAGATTACAGTACTACAAGGACAAATATTGACCCTGACCAAGCATCAGTATCCCACAGCCACAAAGACCCAAAGGAAAAAGGGTACAGTGAGAGCTGGGAGCACCGCTCGCCTAAAAAACAAGGTTGCAAAGTCTGAACCAACTAAACAAGCACCAGCTAAACCTTCAGCCACCGAACAGGCAACAAAAAAAGGTATACGTGCAGAATCAAAACCAGAAGAATCCTTAGCTGATGAAGCTGAAAACATGGGACATTCTCTGGAAGTGGATCTGAAATTGCAACTCAATCCCAAAGAAGCTGAACTAGCAACTACATTGAGTGGAAAAAGTGCAGAGACAGCTTCAAGAGCGGAAAACTCAAAGGGCTATTTTTAAACACTCTGCAACTGTTGCCATGCAGTCTGCCTACAATAAGAGGAGCACCCGACACAAGGGAAACCTCATGACCGCGCATGCAGTAAAAAGACTATTCTTGGAAAAAGTCCTCCTCGAGCGACTGAGGAGTGCTGATCTCAAGCACCTTCGGGAGGAGACACGAATAAACTGGAGAAAGGGCTCCAATCCCAGCGGGACTGAGGGTTCTCTTCCTCCATCCACTCTCATTCAAGTCACAGAAAGATCTCGAATGAGAGTGGAAGGATGGGCTTTGGCCATGGCAAACCCGAGCTTCCCACAAACAGGGAAGGTATGTAACAGGGGACTTATCCCTGTTCACAAATGTGCCTCTAATCCAGCAGTGTGGTGGTTAACTGCTGGTAGGCAATTAATTAACACCACCTGGCTGATTACAGGGGTTAGAAAAAGCCTGCCTCTGAGAAAGGAAGAAAGACTCCTTAGTCCACAACTGGGCTGAACAAGGAAACAGACGTATTGAGCCTGCCAAAAGAGACTGCAAGCTGACAACAAGACACAGGGGATAATACTTCTATATATGGATCCTGACATTGCCTTATCACAGATGGGTGTGGACACCAGGAGAACAAAGAAGCCTTCCCCTACAGCAACCCAGCTAACAGATAAGACTTTTCTTTTAAGACCATTATCTATGTCTATCTAAGTATATGAATGTCTCTATGATTTGGGCTGGTAAATCGCTGGGCTAACCATGCAGTTAGAGAGCTGGATCAAAAGTGTATATATACTCCAGAGTGGAGCGGATTTTGTTTGCTGATTTACATGTTTGCTGTGTTTAAAGCAACAGGCGCAATAAAGCCTTATTTTAATTTCACCTTAAAACAGTCTCCATTGCATACCTCTGAACACGTCTCTTACAGATATATACTTTTTTTTTTTTTTTAAACAACTACAGGCATACCCCGCATTAACGTACACAATGGGACCGGAGAATGTATGTGAAGCAAAAATGTACTTAAAGTGAAGCACTACCTATTCCCCACTTATCGATGCATGTACTGTACTGCAATCGTCATATACGTGCATAACTGATGTAAATAATACATGTGTAACAGGCTCTATAGGCTCTCCACTTGCGCACAGCTTCGGGACAGGTAGGGAGCCGGTATTGCTGTTCAGAACGTGCTGACAGGCGCATGCGTGAGCTGCCGTTTGCCTACTGGGTGACATGTACTTACTCGCGAGTGTACTTAAAGTGAGTGTCCTTAAACCGGGGTATGCCTGTAATTAGTCATTGTTAAAATCTAAAATACTTTTACCTCATGGAGGTTTAAAGCTTGCTCGTGACACGAGCAAAAAGTAAGCCACGCCCTTTAAACCTCCATATTTTGTTCCCCCTTGAAGAGACAGTACTGGGGCCACGTTTGGAGCATTCATTTCACCTCTATTAAAGAAAACCCTCCCTTAATCCACTATGGTCAGTTATCTGAACACAGATAACTACCAACCAGTTTCTAATATTACAATTTTAGCTAAAATCATTGAAAAACTATCCCCAAAACATTTAATCTGTTGGACTCCCACCAATCTGGGTTTCAAAAACATTACAGCACTGTAACTAAGTTCCCTACACATGCTCCAGTACTGAGTTTCTTGGTGACTAGAGCGTTAGAAAAAAAATGGAAATAAAATATTTATCTCAGGAAGCAGGGGGTCCCCAGACCTGAAATTGACGAGGTTCAGCTCTGGAGACCCTCTGCTTCCCACCAATAATTAAAAAATAAAAATAAGTGTAGCCAACTCCTCTACCCTGCTCCGGTGCGGGGAACTGGCCAGTTGCTCTGCGGAACCCTGCGCGATCAGGGAGTCATTCCAGAGCTCGGTGCATGCTCAGTGACAATCGGTGTGGCAGCCATCTTAAATTGCCTAGAAGGGCTTTGCAGGACTACAAATCCCAGAAGAACTTGCAAGAAAGTGCGCGAGTGGTCATTTTAGATCAAGGATATCCTCTGCGGGACCCGGAGGGATATCCAGTCTAGCAGGAGCCGGCAGAGAGGATCGATGTGTCCAGGGTGCCAGTAAGCCCCTGGACTAGGCCAGAACTCTGCCCCTAGAACCAAGTTAGGCCCTGAGAGACACCTACAGAGAAGTGTTGCAAGAAGGCCCCAGATAGGGACGCTTGCCTGTAGTGTTATTGCTGCAAAGGTGACCGGACGGCCATGAAGCTCTCTGCGGTCTGGGACCAGGCCACAGGACCCTGAGACATTGTGTGAGACCCTCCGACTGGAGCTCACACTCCGAGGAGGATCAGGACCCTTTAGAAGAGATGGGATTGTGTTGGAGGCCCCACTATGTGGGACCCGCTCCTACCCACCACGCCAAGCAGCACCTGGGTACTGGAGCACCCAGGCACGTACCCAACATGCACCTACATCTACAGGGGGTAGCGCTACATCACATTTGGATGGGACTTGCTGGGACAGGACACCAGGGGTTATTGGTGCCACAGCACCCTCAGTACTTTGGGGGCACCACCACATGTTGGATCACTGGGTTTATTCTGTGGGTATACTTATTACTGTGTATCGGTTCCTGTGAAGGGTTATCCAGCCAATGCTGGGATCCCTCATAGGTGGAGGTGCCACACGCAAGGAGAAAGAGCTCACCCCAGGCTCCCAGAGGCAGAAACTTAGGCCTCCTGTAAGCAGACAGGTACAGCAGCACGCATAGTTGCCCGTGTAGTCCCCTTAGGCATAGGGAAAGGGGGCTACACAAGAAAGGTGGAGCTACTCCTTTAATTATACCTCACTCCTTTTCACAATAAATCACAGTAAAATAAAGTGTATTGTCTTCACAAGTAAAATCAGGATACCATCAATAGTTTATGAACTGAAAAGTGACAAAGCATTACGCAGTGACGCACGGCAGTGACGACGGTCAGTTTATGTTGCTGTTGGAGCCCTGCTTGCCACGAGGAGCACAAAGGAGAATTTTAGTGCTTAAGGTCTGTTTATCTTTAACATCTTGCTTTCCTAGCACTTCTCTCTCCCTGTTACAACTAGGGGTTGTGCATTTGGGTGTTTACATCCCCTATTCCTATGTGGCTAGGGCTCTGGTGCAATCTATTTGTGTCATTATAGACAAGGTTAATTATATATTGTTGGATTATGTGTATTTTTGTATGATGAATTATTTTTCTTGATAAAAATATATGTATTAATTCTGGCTTCTTTTGGTTTCATTTTCATGCGCTCCTATTTTTGTTTTTTATACAGGATATACCAAACAAGTAAACATGGGAAGGATGTTGATCCAGGGGTAATCTCCAAAGGAGTGTAATAAAGGCACTCCTGGGTTAATTGAGAAACTGTACAAACAATATCAATGCAATAAATAATCCCTGGTAATCAGTTTAAGTAAATAAGATGTGAACACCTTAAAAGAATCCTAATAATTCACCACAAAAATATGCAAATAATGTAAAATAGTAATGTGCAAACATGCATATATAAAAAAAATTCTTACGGTACCTCAAAAAACCCTGTTCAAAGAACTATTCTAATGGTTCTTTAATCACAGGAAGGTCTTCAAGGAAGGTGAGTGCAGGTCCACATTTGAAAAGAGAAAGCACACAAATGGTGTAGTACATAGGAACTGAGATGGTAATATGTGAATTAGAACAAGGGAAATGGGTACTCACTTTCCCCAAAATATTTCAAGCATATCAGAGACACTCACTCTCTCTGAAAGGAGCTGGCAGTTCATCTGGGGACTTTAAAGATGGATGCCCAAAAAGGGGATCAAATGGCACCATCTGTTCCTCTCTTGATGAATATTACATTCGCTTTTCGTGCCCTATGATCTCCTTCTTGGGCATCTATCTTTAAAAGTCCACAGACAAACTCCAGCTTCAGAGAGAGTGAGTGTCTCTGATATGCTTGAAATATTATGGGAACGTGAGTATCTATTTCCCTTGTTCTAATTCACATATTACCATCCTAGTTCCTATGTACTGCTGCCATTATTTGGCGTCAAGAAGGAATTTATTTTTACCCTTATGAGATAGCAATGTATGATGTTTCACTGGGGGTTTTCTGTTTGCCATCCTCTGGATCAAAATACTGTAAATACGAATATAGGATAAGTATCTGTGGTCTAAATTTAGCATAGGTTTAACTTGATGGACATAAATCTTTTTTTCAACCTCATCTACTATGTAACTACAATATGTACACTGTGTTCAGAAAAAACGAGACCCCTTTTATTTTCGTTATATCTTGCAGAAAAATCACTACATTTCCATGACAACTTTTGCAATTATACAGTTAGGTCCGGAAATAATTGGACACTGACACAATTTTCATAATTTGGGCTCTGTACGCCACCACAGTGGATTTGAAATGAAACAACCAAGATGCAATAGAAGTGCAGACTTTCAGCTTTAATTCAAGGGGTTGATCAAAAATATCATATGAAACGTTTAGGAATTGCAACCATTTTCATACACAGTCCCCTTATTTCAGGGGCTCAAATGTAATTGGACAAATTAACACAATCCTAAATAAAATGTTCATTTTTAATACTTTGTCGAGAATCCTTTGCAGGCAATGACTGCTTGAAGTCAACTCTTTGACAAAGGCCTGACGGCTGAAACGCGTCAGAGGATCCATCAGCAGTATACTGTTGTTCAATAAAATCCTTTAGTCACCACCTGAGCCATCCTTGACTGCTTTACGGCTGTGCCCAATTCCTGTCTCCTGCTGGAGAGATCTCTTGGAGATCAGGTGATTGACTCGGCCATTGCAGAATATTCCACTTCTTTGCCTTAAAAAACTCATGGGTTGCTTTCGCAGTATGTTTTGGGTCATTGTCCATCTGTAAAGTGAAGCGCCGTCCAATCAACTTCGCTGAATTTGGCTGAATCTGAGCAGACAATATATCCCTATACACTTCAGAATTCATCCGGCTGATTCTGTCTTCTGTCACATCATCAATAAACATTAGTGACCAGGGCCCCATTGTAAGCCATTCATGCCCATGCCATCATACTGGCACCACCATGTTTTACAGATGATGTGGTATGCTTCTGATCATGAGCCGTTCCAAGCCTTCTCCATACTTTTTTCTTCCCATCATTCTGGTACAGGTTGATCTTGGTTTCATCTGTCCAAAGAATGCTGTTCCAGAACTGGGCTGGCTTTTTTAGATATTGTTTAGCAAAGTCTTATCTGGCCTTTCTATTCTTGAGACTTATGAATGGTTTGGATCCTGTGATGAACTCTCTATATTTGCTCTCGTGAAGTCTTCTCTTTATGGTAGACTTGGAAAATGATATGCCTACCTCCTGGAGAGTGTTCTTCACTTGGCTGGATGTTGTGAAGGGGTTTTTCTTTACCATGGAAGGATCCTACGATCATCCACCCCTGTTGTCTTCCGTGGATGTCCAGTCCTGTTTGTGTTGCAGAGCTCACCAGTGCGTTCTTTTTTCTCAGAATGTACCAAACTGTTGATTTGGCCACTCCTAATGTTTCTGCTATCTCTCTGATGTATTTTCTTTTCTTTGCAGCCTAAGGATGCCCTGTTTCACTTGCATTGAGAGCTCTTTTGACCACATGTTGTGGGTTCACAGCAACAGCTTCCAAATGCAAAAGCCACACCTGGAATCAACTCCAGACCTTTTACCTGCTTAGTTGATGATGAAATAACGAAAGAATAGCCCACACCTGTCCATGAAACAGATTTTGCGTCAATTGTCCAATTACTTTTGGTCCCTTGAAAAAGAGGGGGCTACATATTAAAGAGATGTAATTCCTAAACCCTTCCTCCAATTTGGATGTGAATACCCTCAAATTAAAGCTGATAGACTGCACTTTGAGCCCATATTCATTATTTAACTGTAACTTGAATTTATTTTGGTACACAGCCAAAATAACAAAACTTTTATCAGTGTCCAATTTTTTCCGGCCCTAACTGTAGGTCTGTCACTGTAGATTATTAAATGTAAGAATTATTTGATTATCTATCAAATATTCTTTGGAATTGGTGATGGCGTGTTGACCTGATCAAGTAAATAGTTACAAAATGGTGTTTTGCGAAGAACATAAGCACGTTATAAAGTGCTTAAGACAGCACAAGAATGATGGTCCAAAACACTTGCATAAAATGTTTCCTGATAAAGGATGGTCACTAGGAGGACTGAAAATAGTAATTCGTAAAACAACGTATCGTTCAAGAGTGGGAGTAGCTGGATCAATGCGCTATCGATTATGCAAGCAGATTGTGACATTCTCGTCTTCGAGCGCGCGTTTCAGCAGGAGGACATAGTGAACACATACATTTAGAACCATACTTTGAACTCAATCTGAAACAATAAGATTATTATAAAGTTTAACACATTTCCGAGCTACAAAGGAAAAACTATTTCTCGTTTAATGAACATAAACCTATTGCAGTGCATCTGGTACTAATTGACACAATACAGTGACATCAATTTAGTTAACATCAGTTGATTGCCTACATTGTGCTTCTTATACTGTATAATGTTAATCTACATGACAGACCTACAATTGTGCACATTTTTATGGGGACTGAGCGAGAAATATACAAAATATTATAAAAAATTAGACTGGTCCCTATTTCCTGAACACAGTGTTTATATCTGCAATGATATAATATAACCCATACAATATAAAACAAAACACAGATTTTGATTACATGTGAAGAGTCAGTGAAAGAATTACAATGTGTGTGTGCGTGTGTGTGTGCGTAATGGAATACAATTGATGGTATGAAATGACAATGGTTGCCTATTTCCAAATGAAATATTATATTCTGTTGTGAGCACAAAGCACTTGTACCAATAAATGCATCTACAAATAAATACATTTATTCTGTGCAGATATCATTTCATTTTGCAAAGGGTTTAATGGAGGCAGGGTGAGCTCCTAAGGAAAAAGAGACAGCTTTTAATGAAGGAAGCAAACCTTACGTTCTCCATGGCTTATGGCAAGTGACAGCTATGTGTCTAAGTGACTAAACATTTAGGTGAAAGCTCTACTAGTATATGATGTATTGCACTGCTCTATGTGCAGGAAATAATCCCAGTGCTCTTTCCACATCCTCATAGTACATCATGTCTAATACATTTACTAAGGTTGTTAATAAGCTCTTCAAGTTTTTGGTGTCCAGATGAAACCATAAGAAGCAGGAGTTTGTTCATGTCGATGATAATCAGATCCCAACTGAAATACTAAAAGCACTCAATTTTGACCTGGTCTTCCGGTATTATAGTCATGTAATGTACACACTTATTATGGAGAACGATTTTTCACAAAAGCATTAAATAGTTGCAAAAAATAATAGCCGGAGGGGGGGACTCAGTCAACATATATGTATTCCATTGGCTCGTGAAAATAACATCACCTCTTTTAATTGCATTTTAGGCAATGGCATTGAAAGTGGCCATGTTTAGTTAATTGAGAAAAAGCAGAACATCTTCACAATCAGAGAGTTACTGGAAGAATAATGGAAAGGCATAATTAGACATTCAGGGTCATATTTACTATGCCATATGAGAAGACACTTTCCAGCGCTGGAAGACACTTGCAGCCCATTTGAATAAATATGAGCCACAGGGGCCTATCACAAAGCAGTGATATGTGGGTTAATGGTCGATAAATGCCCCTATTGCGCAATTCTACCTGCTTTGCTATTCACTAAACAGTGATAACAGTGCAGTATCACACTATAATGGCTTTTTAACGACCTTTAACAGCGTGAGGCAAAACAAAAGTCATCCAACAAGCCAAAAATAGGGCAAAATCCCTATTTTTGACAGTAAATGCTATTCACTAAACAGTGATAAGCATAACAAACTTTAAAATCTTGCAATATTGTGTTGCCAGCTAAAGGTTGGTGCTACAAATATTTCAAGATGCATAAAAGCCTTTTCTTTTTTTGGGAAGACACTTGCAGCCCGGTTTAATAAATATGAGCCATGGTTTTGTCCTTTACATATTACATATTTTCAAGTAAGATGATTAAATTGGGCTAAAAATGGCATTCCCTGCTATATGACCTATTTAAAGTAAAAGAATAATTGCAAAACAATTTTGCACAGTTCAATGTCTGGGTAGCAGAGAGAGATGCAGGCTTGAGAATTAGCTCAATGCAAATGTTTACATGGTAACAGTAACATGTTTAATAATCATAGCTAGCTTTCTTGCTTGGCAGTCCTACTTGTTACCTGATCTATTGCAGACTGCTCTAGTTCCCCTTGACCAGTAAACCCTGCTAAAAACTAATCATGTTTGTTGCTATGTAGAACAGCAGCGGCTACACAGAACCATTAAAGCTCACAGACTGAAATTCACAAAGCTTCAATACTGGATATTAGAGTGCAATCCTGCATTAACTGCAATTGACTTGAATGGCACATAATGCCAGTTGCCTTGTGATAGCACCAGAGCTCAGAGAATGTCACCCACAGTGTTTTCTACCGAGAGCAGCACAACAAAATCGAAAGGCTAATTATACTTTTTGTTTTGTAGGGAACCAAAGGTGCCATCTGTAGTAAACTGAAATGGCAAAGATTGTCTCAAGTGATTATTACTTGGATACAAATGGTAACCTAAAATTACTGAATGAAAAAAAATATAGGCTCCTATTTAATTTGCTGTGAACTCATCTAACCCTTCCTCATTTGGGAGGAGACATCATAAAAGCATATTGAATTCAGACCATCGAAAAAATACAAACATTTTCTCACATCATTCTTACAATACCAATACTCCAGAAATTGCCCAGTAAATATGTGGGGTGCTATACAATGCTATATAATGGTTATTCTATGATGGATACAACATATGAATACTTATTTTCCATTATCCAGCATGTCAGATTTTGCAATACACATTTTCTAATATAATTTTTCACTTCAAGTACTGGAGTACCACGACCGATTCTTTTAAATGCTAAGAAAAGGAAGTGACAAAAATATATATACATAAAAAAAAATCTTGAATTACCGTAACTGTCTTTTATGCCAAAGGCTCAACTTTACCCATTATTTACATTATTTGGGATGAAAGGCCACTTATGGCAATACTTCTAAGCTTCATTGGATCTGTCACCTAATCATAAAGCATCATATCCATGAAATAAACCATAACTAAATCAAATTAGTTGCAGCATGTTCCAAGTAATAGAATGTGTCAGTCCCGCTGAAGGACTGAAATCTTCATAAGTCTAACAGCCTAATTAAGACACATCAGTATATGACAAGACAACCTTAATTGTTATGTAAACTAAAACCAACAAAACCATTTTGATGGAACACATACAGTTTAAACAAAGGGGTTACATAAATTAAATTACCAACTTCATAATATACTGTCAACTGCCAAAAAAGGTAAGTCTGATGAATGTTGTGGGTTTTGAATGGATGTTTAAATAACGGCTGAAATGCAGCCTAGCATGTTTTTTATTTCGTTATCCATAATTTCTGCCAGTCTTTTACTCACCACAAATTGAATGACATGAAGTTTATTATTAAAAAGATTATGGGCTGCAAGGATGCACAGCGCAATGAATACAAAATGCCGCTATGATTAAGTAAAACACATTCGGACTAAAGCAGTGTGGTCCGTTTGTTTTACTTTATAGCAGCACTAGCTGATATACCCGGCGTTGCCCGGGCGTGGAAGGGCAGGGGGCATGGAGTGGAAGGGGGGGGCAAAGGGCAGGGAGGGGGGGGTACACTGCTGGTCTAGACACAGTAACAATTTCGTACTGCACAGTGCAGATTAGCTGCAGATAGTTTAAAACACCTTTCCTCCCTTGTTCGTAACGAGCTCAAAATGCTGCAAGAAAAGTTTAGACACCTCTTTAAATGGGTGTATCAATGATCGTTTGCCAGAGGCATAGTTCAAACTGATACAAAGAGGAAAACAGTTAGGCCCGGGCCATAGAGCACTCAGGCGTGCTGAGGCGTGCTGAGCCGAGCTGAACAGATGCAGAACGCCCCTGCATCTGCTATCAGCGCGGCTATAGTTTCTCCCTGCTGATGCGCGCTGATGCGCGCTGAGGAGGAGAAACTCTTCCCCGAGCGCCAAACTGATATATTTGGTGCTTGGGGAAGCGGAGGAGCGGTCACGTGACCGCTCCCATCCAATGGGGCTGCAGCCGGTTCCCCACAGAGCCGCCATTACGAGCCAGAAGGTGTTGTGTGTGTTGTGTGTGTGTGTGTGTGTGTGTGTGTAGGAGGGGGGGGGAGAGGGTGATGCCCCGATCGCTGCCCCCCTTCTGCTCCGGTCCCTGCCCCCCTTCTGCTCCGGTCCCTCTCTCCCTTCTGCTCCGGTCCCTGCCCCCCTTCTGCTCCTGTCCCTGCCCCCCTTCAGCTCCGGTCCCTGTCTCCCTTCTGCTCCTGTCCCTGCCCCCCTTCAGCTCCGGTCCCTGTCTCCCTTCTGCTCCTGTCCCTGCCCCCCTTCTGCTCCGGTCCCTGTCTCCCTTCTGCTCCTGTCCCTG